>CAJHQP010001085.1:0-132674 GCA_905132765.1 Moricandia arvensis
ATATCTATGAACAATTACCCTTCGTATATTGTTGAAAACTCTATCACATGTTTAGGAGTAGTTGTTATTGGCTCAGCGTGGCAGAATTTCGTAAAACTTGATCACTTTTTTTTATCAACAAAACTTTATGAAAGCGTCGAAAAAAAGTGAAGAGAAGCTGGTGACGACTCGAGGAAGAGTGAATTGGGCGAGGCTCGCCAAACTACGGGCAAGCAAATCATGTTGGTAGCCGGTCTCATACTCCTCTGTTTTCCATAGACCATTTTGTATGATCTTGTTTGGTTTTCTGAAGGCCGTTTCGTAAAACGTGGAGTATTGATTTTTTTTTTTGTAGAACTTTTTCCAGCTTAATTTTACGGAACCTGTTTTGTAAAATATTGCTGAATTTATTTTACAAGGGTTGTCTTGTAAATATTTTCAGGTTTAGTTTTTCTTAAAAAAATTTATTTCGTAAAATGTTATCTAGTTTATTGAATCAGATACTAGTTAATTTGATCATAAATACTGTATAGATGCATAAATTTTTTAAAGATTATCGGTTATGTCCACACAACTCCAAAACGATAACACTTTCATGTTTTTCCCAAAATAACATATATGAAATTATCCATATTTTTACAAAAAAAATATTGTGACTGCAAAAAAATAAACCATATTAAATGTAACTAACAAAGTTAATAGGATTTTAGCCTATTTATAACCTTTTAACACTTATGGTTTGAGATAAATAAAAGAAATCTAATATTCCCCAAAATAATTGAATCTATAAGCAAAATCAGATATTAAAAAACCTGTATTTGCTTTCCATACATAAAATTATAAGAAAACTAAATTTACAAAAAGTATTAGTTAATTATTATTTTATAATATTTATATCTGTAGACATGTATGGACCTAAGATTTGAATAAAATAAATAAATGATGTGACCTACGCTTGACAGTTTGTGTTCGTAGCATTCAATATTATGCCAAGTCAGCCGAACCGAACTTAACAATTTGGCCAATGGCTCTTTTGGTCTGGTCGCAATAATTAGGATTTTTGAAGTAATATACAAGGGCTACAAGTGGACTGGGTCATTCTTCTTCTTTTTTTTTTGTAATCCAGGGGTTCCCCACTTCGTGGATCAATCCCCTGGACCCGGTCAGGCAGCAGGCCAGCTTCATCCAGGAGACTTTTCTCTGGATCCGAAAGTCCAGTACCCGCTTTATGACAAGAGCAAGCCAGTTCGCCTCAGCCTAGCATCGAACCCTGGGTCATTCTTCTTGATGCTAGATTTTGTGCTTACTGTAAATTTCTTAATATATGGCTCGTGATACAAATCTTCAACTCATTCGGCTCTCTTAAGGGACGCTTTACTCGTGAGTTTCCTTCTTCTTAATTTATACTATAATCATGAAACATTTCGTGGGACCCTTTCAAGCGTCTTTGAAGATCTGAGATGCTTTAGGTTTCTTAAGCTATGCACACAGTGGGGAATCTTAACCTAAAGATAATTAGGACATCCATAAGATTTTATAGAACCTTTTTCTGTAATATTTCATTTCTGTGTAATTTGTGAAAATTATCAGATTTATAGGACCTGAAATCTTTTAGAGATTCTTAATATGATATTGTTAAAACACAGTTTAACTCTGATCTGTAAACCCTGTAAACATCACAGATTTCAATTCAAGCTGAGTTTGGTTTGTATAGCTTGGATGTCTTATTAGTTACTCATAAAGAAACCCAAAGTTCATTGTTTTGTTGATCCAAAACTCTTTCATAGGTCAAGCGTAGATGTCAAAGGAAATGGGTTCCTTGAGCGCAAGAAAGGGAGCAAAGAAGCAGAAAGCCCAAGTTTTTCTGACCGACCCTCCATTATGCCTTCTGGAAGTAAGAATATCCCAACTTGCTTAAAAGGTAACATACGCGCCTCCGCTGCCTGCAAAACATGGCGGGAAGCCGGTCTATATGTCCGGTTGGTAGACAAGCCTCCTTGGCTTATGTACCTACCTAAACGGAGCAACTCGTTTGAAATGTACGACCCATTGCAAAAGAAGATGTACACACTGAATCTATAAAAGACGTCCTTAACTTTTTCAGTTAAAAATTAAGAACCTGGTCCTTAACTGTTCCTAAGAACCTTCCCTTAAGGACCACCAATGCACATGCTCTTATATCTCTGGTAGAGAGCGAAAGAAGTGGTCTTTACAATATATACATGTGGAGGCGAGAGACCTATGGTGTATAAACTAGTCGATGAATCTTCGGACTGAGAGGAGATCAATAAGGCATAGTGTTTGCTTCCCGAAGCTTAGTTTAAGCAACAAGTGTTGTGTATCGTATTCGTTTTATGGAGAGAGGTACTTTCCGCGTAAGCGATGGCAAGAACAGGAGGATTTATGTCCTCTTGAGAATCTTTGGATTAGGCCATCTAAGAAAGCTATAGACTACATGTGAAGCTAGCGCAATGGTTAATGTTCAGATCATCTCATTTATCTTAAGACGTAGTCTCTTCCTTTTTTTTTATTTCTTTGGACCAGTTGAGATCTTTATTCATTATGGTTATCTACTTTGTTTTATCTAATTATGTTTCTTTCTAGTCTTTAAATGTCGATGAAATAACAAATCTTTGAATTTTTTTTCTTCTTGGAGGATAAACTTGTGGTAATGGTGGAAGGACATAACATTTTATCTCCCTGCCATTGATGGTAGTCATAGAACCAGTGACACTTCTGGAGTTTGGAAGTGATTTGAGCTTTTGCTTTTCTTGAATTTCTAAGGTGACGTCATTACCTATATATATTTTGCAAAAATATGTAATGATGCTATTTATTACACCACTCTAAATTTTCACATTTCTCAAGTCGTTGTAGTAGATTTGACAATACAATAACATACAATATTAAAAGATAGCTTATACCTACACACCCAATAACTTGTTTGTATAACTTACAAATCCAAACCAACTCTTCGTTTTTACTTTTTGATACTCTTAATATTTATACAATATAAATTAATTTGTGAGATTCGAATTATGAGAGTTTAACTGATTGTAAGAATAGTAGAGAGAGATGAGAGATTTCAATAGAGAGAAAAAAAGTAAAAAAAAATGATTTTCTTGATCTTTACAATGTTGGCTAAAAGATTATTAATATGTTTATCTTTTTAGGATAACCAAAACAATCGAAGTTAATGTTCACGAAGTTAATGTTCGCCGAGCTACTGTTCGCTGAGTTATTGTTCACTTTAACTCTCTTGAACTCTTTTCCCTTGTTATTTATCACTTAATATCAACATTCCTCCTCAAGCTTGGCCATATGAATTAGTAAAGTTTGAAAACCATGAAGTATTCCCTCATTAAAATTTTAATTTGGAAAAAAACAACTTGAAATAAAAACCAAACCAAAGAAAAAGAATAAAACACTTCATGGTCAAGAGGATCAGTGTGATGGGAACTCTATGAGTCTAAACTTTGAGTGAATGAACAAACACACTTTAGTGATTGCTGCTTTGGTGAAGATATCAGCCAATTGATCTTCACTTCTTGGGTAACAAAGAAGAATGACTTGCTGCTCCACTTCTTGCCTGACTTTATGACAATCCACCTCAATGTGTTTGGTTCTTTCACGGAATATATTGTTAGATGTTATGTGAATTACTGCATGGTTGTCGCAATGCAAGTGATAGGAGATGTTGTCTTTATGCTAAGTCCTTCAACAGTCCCTTGATCCATATGAGTTCACTAGTAAGCTTCCTCATAGATCGGTACTCTGCTTCAGCATTTGAACAAGACACCACCTTCTACTTCTTGCTCTTCCAAGTGACCAAATTTCCTCCTAGAAAGTGAAGTAACCGGTTGTTGACCTTCTGTCAACTCTATCACCAGCCAAATCAGCATCACAATATTCCACAATCTTTGTACTCTTGTTGCAACATCCATACTCCTTGCGTTGGTGTTTCTCTCAAATATCTTAAGATCCTTTCCACCACATTCTGGTGGTGTATCTTGGGAGTTTTCATTTGTTGACTAACTTGGTTGACTGCAAAGCACACATCTGGCCTAGTGATGGTAAGGTAGATGAGTTTCCCACCACTCTTTTGTAGTGTTTGACATCTCCATAAGGTTTGTCCTCAAACTCCACCTCACGTAACACTTTATAGCTATCTTCTAATGGAGTCCTTGTTGCTCTTATTCCAAAATTGTCTGCCTCACTCACCAAATCAAGTGTGTACTTTATTTGGGAATAGAACAGTTCCTCTTTAGATCGGCATATCTCAAGCCCTAGAAATTACATTAGCTCACCCAAATATTTAATATCAAAGGAAGATTTAAGAAACTCTTTAGTTAAGGTGATACTTTCCTTGTCACTTCTTGTGATGAAGATGTTGTTCACACATATGAGGATGACCACAATGCCTTGTTGACTGGTGAGGGTGAAAAGAATGTGATCTGCTTCAGACTTGATGAATCTTCTTCCATTGAGAGTTGTATGTAACTTATAATATTAGGGTCTTGGTGATTGTTTCAACCCATATATTGTTTTTTTAATCTAAGCACATTTTCTGGTTTGACAAGATGTTCCATACTTGGAGGTGGTTTCATGTAAACCTCATCTTCTAATTCTCGTTGTACAAATGCATTCTTGACATCCATATGTCATAGATCCCATTACAAATTGACTGCCAATGATAACACAATCCTTATGGTGTGAATTTTGGCAACTGAAGCAAATGATTAATGATAGTCTTCTCCATATATTTGAGTAAACCTCCTTGCTACTAGCCTTGTCTAGCGCCTTTCTACTTTCCGATTAGCTAGGTACTTTATGGTGAAGATCCACATACTTGTCATTTTCTTTTGGAAGTTCAGCCTCATACCAAGTATCATTGACTATCATAGTATTGGTTTCATTCCCAACAAATTCTCTCTACTCATCATGTTGCTTTTTCATATGACCTTGGAATATACTTCTGATCCTGTTCACCAATAAAAACAATGTGTTCTTGAGGATAATGTGCCAATGAGCATATAGCTTGTATAGGGTGAGCAACTTCATTTTTGTTGAAGTACACTTTGGTGTTTACCCACTTTGATGGTTTTCTCACCCTTGTACTCCTCTTTAATGGTTGTACTTCTTATTGCATTCCATCTTGATCATGAAAAACTGAATCATGGACAATTGAATCATGGAAAACTGAATCGTGGACATCCAAATCATGGACAGATGAATCATGGACACCTGAATCGTGGGCAGTCGAATCGTGGAGAGTCGAATCGTGGACAACAGAATCGTTCGAATCGTGGACAGCTGAATTGTGGACAATTAAATTGTGTAGAGCTTGTGATTCATGTTGATTTCTCCCCCTCATAATCAGGATGGACTGCTACTACAGCTTCTTTAGCTTCTTGAGGAGTAGGAGGTTCCATGGTTTCCTCACTCTCCTTAGGTTGACTGATTATAAGGTTTTCCAAGATGATTTTTAGGTTGTTTGCTCTATCTGAGGCTGATTGAGATAAATTATTCATCTCATCCCAACTCTATTAATCATAATAGCTTCTGGATTCTACAAACTTTACATCCCTATAAACCTAGGCTCTCCTAGTCTCTGGTGAATAACACTTATAACCTTTCTAATAAGGAGAATACCCACAGAATATTGCTTTTGTACTTTTAGGTTTCAATTTGTTTCTCTGTTCACATGGAACGAAAACAAAACACATGTACCCAAACACACGTAAATGATCTATAACAGGGGAGTTCTTATTCAGTAGCTCAAGTGGAGATTGATCCTGAAGGATTATAGTGGGTATCTTGTTGATCAAGTAACAAGTTGTCATCACCGCATCTCCCCAGAGCCTCTTTGGTAGATTTGTATGAAACATAATGCTCTTTGCAACTTCCATGAGTTGTTAGCTCTTTCTCTCAGGCATGTTATTTTTTGTTGGGTGTATAGGCAATTGGTTTGGTGGATTGCCCCATGCTCTGTTAGGTCTTTTTTTGAATGCATTACTCCTCCATTATCTGATCTGAATTTTTTTTATCTTGAGATGCTAGGTTTGAAAATCTATAAATGCTTCTAACACCATATCCTTTGATTGCAACAGTGTGATCCAAGTGTATTTTGATTTAATGTCACAAAATATTTATGATGTTCCCTATATGCACATAGAGCAGTCCACACATCAGAATTCACTAAATCAAAGCAATTTTCATAGATGGTAGTAGATTTAGGAAAAACAGTCTTGCAATGTTTTCCTAAGATACAAGGTTCACAATCATTCTTAAAAGAAATACTAGGCAATGTGATGTCTAAGGCACGACAATGAGGATGACCAAGTCTAGCATATCACATTACTTCTTTAGGGAAATCAGAAATAAAATTTAAAGCAACAGATAAATGAAATGCATGCTTAGTGTCTTCAAGTAAGTGCAAGCCTTCTTTGGTTACATATTTTCCAAGCAACCTACTAGAATCACATCCTGAAAGTAGACATCATTAGGTGTGAAGGTAACATTGCAATTTAAATTAGTAGTTTCTCTTTTAACAAATAACAAGTTTGGTGTAAAATTAAGCATATAGAAAGCTTTAGAATCTTTATCAAACAATCTAAGATCACCTACTACTTTAATTGGTACTCTTTCTCCATTAGCTATAATGACATTTTCTAAAGTATGGACTATATCACTAATAAAATTTAGATCTCTGATCATATGGTGACTAGCTTCGGAGTCTGTAACTAAAGGTTTTATCAATCTAGAACTAGTTACAACATCACAACAGTATCACAAGTTGAAGCATTCACTACAAGAAATATCGATATTGACAGCGCCGAGAAAACACTATCATATCGTTTTAGTAGCATTTTTGTAAACGCCGTGACATCCGCAGCTATAATAGATCCCCCATATCATAGCGAATATTCATGCGCTATAAAGTACGAAGATATAACAGCGTTTTTTAATTGTTGTATTAAACCTTTTTAGTAACGATGTATTAATGCTGGTAAATATTATTATATGGCGTTTTTTTTTGTCGGCATAAATTTTATACTGACGTTTATTTTTGGACATGGAATAAGTTTTTATAACTCTTTTTTTCTGGATGCCTGCACCTATAATAGCGTATCATGTATGTAATCGAATTGTAATAAGTAGCATTTTTATTGTACTAAGTAAATTGTAATAGCATGAATTATTTTTTTGAAATTTGAATAATGAAATATTTGGTGGTTGATTTCCTGGTATAATTGTTTGATTTGGAATATTGAATTGCTTAATTGTAAATTTGGAAAAAAATAATTATAATTAAAATGATAATTAAAATTTAGATTAGAGAAACATGAATTCAAAACATTAAGGATAACATTTTACTGAAGCAAATTGACAGAAGATAGCTGAAGCAATAATACATACTGAAGCAAATAAAACATACTGAAGCAAATAAAACATAGTGGAGGTAATTAAAATATCAGAGGATTGTGAGTTGGACGAAGATTGGTTCCATGTTTTAGCGACGACCTTTGCCTCTTGAGGACCCTCCTTGTTGTGGTGGAGCAGAGTTGAAGGCACCAATAGCTCGGAGGTATTCCAGGTAGTCTGGCTCGATGTCGTTTTCAGGTTCCTCAATGTGTATCAGGCGGTAGCTTATGTTCTCGGCTCTGGTTATCTCATCTACATCATTTCCTCGTGAGGACTCTCCTCATTGTGGTGAATGTGTTTTGACTGCTTCTTTTTGTGGTTTCACTCGGGCTGCTGGGAGTGCACAGACGATGACCTTCCTTGGTTCCATTAGGGTTGCTAGATAGAGAAGTTAATTAAAGTTAAGATCTTTACAATAATAATAAGACAGAAAACAGAACTAATTGAAGATTAAACCGAAAAAGTAACAGAGCAATTTTGTAACTCTGACCTGGGAATTGAGAGATCTTTGAGATCTGTAAGGCTTCAAATTTTTTTGGATCTGCAAAACAGTTACCTTCGTAATCAGATAAATATAATAATGATCTTTAAGAAATGTAAAATCAAGGGTTTAGAACTCTGTAACCTAAATGAGAGATTCTTGGTGGATTTGAGATGGTGGGTTACGCAGATTTGTGGTGGTTTGAGATGGATGAGAGATTGGTGGTGGATTTGAGATGGAATGATAGAATCGTGGAGGAGAGATTTGTGGGGGTTTGAGGATAGGAGAGAAGGCGATTAAGGATATTTTGGCTTTCCCTCCTAAAAGCTGAGTCGACCAATCAGAGAGAAGGACGAGGATAACCTAAAAATCTAATCTCCACCGTTGGATCATCATGATCGAATGATATAGTAAGTCGATTTTTTCTTCTTTTTTCCACAAGGAAGCACTCGAAAATGCTTCTAAGTAAGAACAACATGGATGTTGATCGATTTTGAGATGATTTAGGATGGTTAAAACTTGTCTTGGATATATCTACATTTGAAAATGATCATATAATTAATAGAAACAAAAAAAAAGCAAAGAATACATCATTATGTGAACATATAAACCACAAACAATCAAAGTCCACCAATTTATACCTTAACCCCTAAAACTTCACACTAAAACACTAACCCTATAATACAAAGTTGTGGTGGAAAGCTGAATTGATTCTAAATTTTGACATTATTATCTTTTGGTAACCTTCAATAAACACCATAACTTTATTTTTCATCATGAATCACTTAACATTGTCGTTACCCTAAACCCTAAAACTAAAGCTTACAAAATCAACCCTATCCTTACCCTAAACCCTAAATTGCTTTGATATATAAATGAAATTGTATTTTTTTCTTTCTAATTTTGAGCATGTGTTGTGATTAAACATTTTAATTTTGGGCCATCTTTACATTTGAAATCATAAACACATTAGTTAAGATTTAAAAAGCATAGAAACATTAGTTAAGATCCAAGAGTGGCAAATAACAGAGTCACGTTCTAAAACAAAGAAACAGAAAAGCTGATCATGTCTTTAAAAAAACAGTCATTAAAACAGAGTCATAAAAAACACATTCTTATTGCTTGGTTCCTTTGGCTTGTTTTTAAACCTGCACAGAAAGACAAATCTGATTAGTTTGACATATTTAAACACTAATATATGTTAGAGATAAAGGAGATCATATCACACCGGTAGAACTTTATCCTCTGGCCAAGCAAGACAGCTTCCAAGTGCATCAACCATATACTCGATCTCTGATGATGTCCTCCACACAGCAACATCATTAACCTTGACAACATCCACAAAGACTCGACATGCACCAGGCCCCAAAGGCTGAAAGTGGACAAGATGCTCAGAACTACTCGATGACCATCGTCCTTCAGCAACGACCACCTTATTTCCGGACAGGTCCAGCAGCTTGATTTTTTGATTCGGCTTGAATTTGTTACGCTGCAACCACAAATCAAACAGCATAACCAATATTCAGTAATCAGAATCCTACCATTTACTTTGACATTTCCAAAGTCATTCTTGTAATTTCTGAGTAACTGGCTTATGTTATGACCACTCAGAATCCTACCGTTTTTCTCATGCTCAACTTTACCATCAAACCATGATTTCTTTCCACGATAAGCATGTTTAGGAGGTAGACCTTTCCGATGGGACATATATACGTGCTTCCTGCAATGAGTCAGCCACATACTATCTGTGTTTTTCCCACACACAGGACATCCCATTTTGCCCTTTACCTTACACCCTGCAAGATTTCCATACGCAGGAAAATCCTGAATGGTCCAGAGAAGCATTGCTCTTAACTTGAAAGTGGTGTGACTGAATGCATCATACGTGACCTCTCCTTGCTCCCACAGAAGGTTTAGATCCTATATAAGTGGTTCTAAGTACACATCAATATTGTTTCCAGGTTGGGTTGGACCAGCAATCAACAATGAGAACATGATGTTCTCCTCCTTCATACACTTTTCAGGTGACATGTTGTAATTGACTAGCAAGATCGGCCAAGCACTGTAGTTCACATTCTTCATGCTAAAAGGATTGAACCCATCAGTGGACAGTCCAAGCCTAAGGTTCCTTTCTTCAGCAGCAAATGACGGGTATTTGTCATTCATTTGATCCCAAGTAACAGAATCTACTGGATGTTTGCTTTTTCCATCAGTGCTTTTGTTACTAAAATGCCACCTCAAGTCCTTCGCCATTTCCTCAGACCTGAACATCCTCTTCAGACGTGGAATTATCGGAAAATATCTCAGAACTTTCTACGGAATACCTTTCTTCAACTCCCATGTCCGCCTGTTAATCTTCCATCTTGAAGCATTGTATTTTAGACAGTTGTCTAGCTTCTCAAACTCCTTTTTGAACAGACAACAGTCATTCACACAAGCGTGTATCTTCTCATATCCCATGTCAAAAGATTTCAGAAACCTTTTCACTTCATACAAGGATGTGTGCAAGACATTCTCCTCGGGTAGCATTTGCGGTAAAGTCTCCAGCAAAAGATCGAAGCTTCTATCAGACCAACCACTCTGTGTCTTTATCCTAAACAGTGAAACTATCGCCGAGAGCTTGCTGTGATTTGCACAACTAGGATAAAGAGGTGTCTCTGCATCTGCTAGCTTAGCAAGAAACTCATCTTCTTCCTTATCTTCACCTTCAGCAACCTCACTCAGATCACCCTGCCTAATAAAATCTTCATCCAGAAACTCAACTGCTTGGTATAACCCTAAAATCTCATTGTTCCTCTCACTTGCATTGCTTTTGCAGTCAGCCCCTGATATTACGTCTCCATGATGATACCAATCCTCCCTCAGCTTGTAACTCAAATCCATTCCCCTAGTTACTAGATGATCAACAACAACATCTGTTGAATGAGGATCCACATTGCGACAATCTATGCATGGGCAAATGATCAACTCACACTCTGCTAAATCTGCACCAACACACCTAACAAACTCCCATGCACCTCTCTCATAACGAGGATCAGCTCTTCGGTTAACACACATGCAAGCATAATTTAAACTCTATTAATCACACAACAATAACAGTAACTACACTATACTTTGTTTTTCCTTACATGTTTAGATGAACCCATGACTTTTCGACCATTTTTATGTTCTTAGTTTCTAACCGACAAACTAAATAAAACAAACAACAAACACAGACATTGTCATTCACATAATAACCAATAAACAATCAACTATTCTTTTTTAGAACAACAAACAATCAACTACTTAATAGACAAATAATCAGATGCTAAAACTCACACAATAAACAAATCGGATATAAAAATGGTCGAAAAAAAATCACCTCAATATGATCTTCAACTCGCCTTGATCTTTAACAAACAGAAGCTCAAACCTGCAAATCAAATGACCAAAAACAAGAACCACAAATCAAATCAATACTACAGTCCGCACGATATCAATCCAAAACAGATTTGATTATCTCTAACCCTGACTTGTCTCCTCCTAATCTTCGTGACCTCAAATGAATCGAGGGTTCTGAGAAACTAGAGAAATAAAAGAAATTGAAATTGTAACACCTGAAAGCAATCAAAAAAATCTGAGAAACTAGAGAAATCGATAAATGAATCGAGGGTTAATTGATCTATGTTTATCGGGAAAACCGACAAAATCGAAACTGGGTTTCACCTGCAATTGACCAACGGCGATGACAACAGCTCCGGCAAGAAGAGCGTCGTCAACTTTCGGAGAGATCGAGGCCTCCAACTTTTCGATCTGTCAGAGAGCTCGAGGTATCGATGAGAAGCAGAGGAGGAAAAGACCAAAAATAAACCTAAGTGTTTTACACTTTACCCCTATTAATCTATTTTTTATTAATTTTCTTTCCCGGGTTAATGAAATTTTTACTAGCGTTTTTAAAACGCTAGCATTAAGTCGGGACATTTTTTAGTAGCACTTCGTGAATCCGCGCTACCGTGAAATGCTACCAATACCCATATTTCTTGTAGTGATCTTAACTATTAAACAAAATCCCAAATCCTAACAATTCAAAAAAGTCTGATGCAGTTTTCCGTCGACACACCGTGGATCTTTCCATCTTGGTTATGAAACGTGCTAAGTATTCATAATCTTTATTCTTTATATATTTCTTCATGTTCATGCTTTAAATGCAAACTAGAGTGACCCTCATCTCTTCTCAAATACCTCTCACCCTTCTCAGCTTCAGTGTCGCCTTTCTCTCTTTCTTCAGCTCCAGGTTGCCCTCCTCTCTCCCCTCATTCACTGTCACCCATCTCTCACTCCTCATTCATCATCACCCATGAGGCTCCCACCAAGTTCTCCTTTGAATCTCTTTTGTTTCGTCGCAATCAGAGTTTCCGCTGAGATTTTTACAAAAAAAAAAAACAAGCAAAAAGTTGTTTTCTCGTATAAGGTCAAGTCAAACTCAAGACGGAAATGGTTAACTTAGCATCATCGTATCTTTGACTAAATGAATTGATTTTTATCATCTGTAAGACCAACGACATAAAAACGTCTTTCGAAAAATCAACAATTTCTGAGAAAAAATCATAAAAGCATAAGTTTTTAAATGGTCCAAGTGGCTTAAAATACCATAAAACCCACTAATGATTTAAAATAAAAACAAGCCATATTGCAATGGCCGTTTACTCGACTTGGTAGAGAAATATGGGAGAAATCGGATAAACGTAAAGTTTCGGAAGATAAGCATGGAAGTTGAAAGGATAAGGAAGGATACACGATGAAGATATACTCGAATCTCGAAGGGATCGGGAAATACAGCTGATTCTGGAGGCATATATAAGCACATTCGGGGCAGAGAAGAAGAAGATTTTCAGCTCTTAGAACTCTTTGCACTTAGAAACCTTAGCATTACTTTCAACATGCTTTGTTTTCTATGGCTTGTACTCTATTACTAGACGAATGTCGCAAAAGCAGTTCGATCTCTTGTTCAACTCTTTGTAAGTTGGACTATGTTTGGATTGATACTCGAAAGGGGTACGTAGGTAGATTCTTATAAGTTTTAGTCCAAAATCAATAAAACCTTTTTCACATCTCTTTTCGTCTTTTGCTAAACGATATGCGGCTCACATAGTCTCTCGACATAGATGGTGGGCTAGCAAACTTAGTTAGGTTTGAGTGCTTATGTTTTTTGATTTCCATTGTAATCATGTTTCCAGACGAATAATCTATATGTTTTTGTCTTTGGAATGCTCATACGCAAGTTCGAGATAAAGATCTACTTTTTCTAAATTCGTTTTGTTGTCTATCTTTAGTTTCTGCATTTATTTGATCACTTGTCGTTGGTGCTTGCAGAGAGTCCGGACCCTCAAAGAAAGCTACGCTTTCTTCCATAATAAATCGATAGTGCAAATTTCAGTTCTCATAGAGATTATGTTCCTCAAGTTTTCAGATCTTTCATCATCAAAGAAGTTACGCAGGTAAACATTCTTGATGGCAATCCAGGATGTAAAAGATCATGGTGGTAGCAGCCTAAGCCAATATGAAGCATCTCCAGCAAGTGAATACTTGAAGAGCTTGCAAAGAAAGTAGTCATCATGGACTCTATTGGCTTATATAGCAGATAATAGATCCTCAAAGCGCTCCATATGGTCCATTGGATTCTCATGTGGGAGCCCATGATAAGGCTGTTATCCCACAAGAGTAAAAAAAGCAGGCTTCAGCTCAAAATGTTCCTCTGAAAGGCAAGAAGATGAATTGAAGATATGTTGGTGTAGAACTCATTTGGACGGTTGTAGTCGGCCAACGTTCTTGGTCGACCAGCCAAAGTATTCTCAGAAACTGCAGTCAGCAATGGCTGGATTGTTCTCTCCATCGACAACATCTCTAGGTACTGCCTCTGGTTCAGGGATTACAGCCCCATGATTATCTAGTCTCTGACCTACTGCATTGCGCAGATGACCCTCGGGGTCATGCATGTCTCCATTATCATCTTGAACTAGAGAAAGATTCGTGGCGATGTTTCTTGGTTGTAGTTTAGTTTCGATCGATGCTTTAGAAGTGTCGATCCTGCTTGTTCACGATTATTTGCGATCGACAAAGTAGAAGTATCAATTGTTGTTGTTCGCTTCCCCTTGCTGATTGTATGTTCAAGCTTTGCAGGATTCAAAAATCCAAGAGGTCTATTTCCTTGTTGCTTCTGGTGGTTCTAGGCATGCACCTGAAAGACTTAAAAAGAATTTATAAGTAAAGATAAAAAGTAATAACAAAAGCCTAGACTACATCTATCCACCAAGTCTAATGGCGAATCTAATGTTCCCGGCAACTGCGCCAATTTGATATTCTCAAATTATCCTAGAGCAACTCTCTCAAATAAGAGAAGATCAAATGATGTAGTTAGGAATCGAATTCATAGGGAGCATTGGTACACAATAGACTATATATATATATATATATATATATATATATATCAGGATTAAGCTAGGCGATCGATATTTCTTTTAGACAAGCGTTAAGATTCAATTTGATATTTTCACTAAGTTATCTAAGCCAGCTCTCGCGTGCGCCTATTAATTTAGCTCAGGAAAATTAGTTTCAGGAGTTGAATCCATTCTCGCGTTTGTCATTTATCCTATGATCATGTTTCTAGGTAGCTAACCTAGAATACAAGCAATAAGTTCAGTCATGTGAAGGATACAAGAAAATCACCCTAATAGTTCTATATTTTATAAGTTCATCAAAACCTTTAAAAAAACTCAAAACCTAACAAGTAATCTACTCAGACATAGTTAAGCAACACATAGCGATATATTGAATGAATTGCACTAAAAATAGGAATATAAATACTGGAGTTCCAATCACAACCCTCGAGGAGTATTATAATTTTTTCTTCAAAACCCCTAAGGATTATAAAATCTTCTCTCTCTCTCTCTCTCTCTCTCTCTCTCTCTCTCTCTCTCTCTCTCTCTCTCTCTCTCTCTCTCTTTCTCTCTCTCTCACCCTCTCTCTCTCTCTCCCTCCCTAAACAATGGCTGCAAAACTATAACAAGGGCAATCTTATAATTTGTGGGAACTTATGGGCCAAGCCTGTTCTGGAAGTAAAGTCGGCCCATCTACTCGCGTCGGTGTCAATTGTTACTAAGGATAGTTTCGAACGACACTCCTTCCATATCACGATTCTGACTTCTTTAAACAGCTACGAGTTTCTTTATCTTTAAGTTCTAAATTATTTTATAATCTCCACAATGTTCCAAAATATACCTAGACCAGAACGAACTTTAATATTGACTTGAGACATAATATAAAAAATTTAAAGAAGCTTATACTATGAATAAAAACTAGTAAAATGTATAGGATATCAACAACACACAGAAACATCATCATCTCAATGTGAACCCATCAATCTTGCAAACAAGTGTTAGTAACCTTGATATCAAACCATCGTCCATCCATCTTTCAAAGGATCAAATGAAAGCAGTCAACAAGGATAGTTTAAAGGATCATATAGACAAAAAATACAAATCTCGACAAGATCTGATCAAATAACTAGGAGTGAAACCCACCCAATCCAGAGAACAACGAATACATGCCACAAACGGCAAAAAGACAGATTAGACAGAATCCAAAGCGAACTTCACTCAATTGGTCAAACGTCAAACAAAGAATACCATACAAATAGGTCTGGAGATATACAAAATCAACAAAACTGGAAAAAAATCTATAATAGCCATGTTCGTTCTTCAAACGCCTGCGTCAATAGCAAGTGATCCAAAAATATAAAGAGATATTATGTGACTGGTCAACAGCTAGTCAAAATTCTGAGTTTGAAGATGCCAAAGTTGAACGCTAGCGTCATATGCGTGAGCCGCTGAAATTTACAGTGTCGATAAAAATGGTGAAAAGGCCACCTACAGCAGTTACCGGCGATAACATATAACAACAATGCTTCATTATTTCTCTCTCATGTTTTTTATTTATTGCCGCTGTTGTCAGACGCTGGCGTTTGAAGAACGAACAGGGCTTATAAGAATCATAGACAAAAGCTTTTTGTATCTAGACTACTCCGTAAATCAGTAGATTCGTAGCTTTTATCATAAAATTCTACAACAGATTGAAAGTTTCAATTGACTTGAACGAAGCATATCTCCTCACAGTTTCCCTTTTGTTCTTCTTACTTTTTCCTAATTACTGAAATAACAAATAAATAAATGGTTGAATTTTTGTGGCCGTTGATCAAAAGCATAAAAGAAATCTGAAATCTGAGAATTAGGCAACTAGGGTCACGAGTTCTGTTTACAACAGAGATTAACTCTATATGCCCCCATACCCCCCTAAACTTAGTCTCACTACTCCTTCCCTATTCTCATTACCCTTTTATTCTTACACTCCCCAAAGTAGCCTCCATTTTATTTACTTCTTCAATTAAATAATTCCACCATAATTCAACAACCAAGATGACCCATAAACAACCTTAACCAATCAAAAATCATGTTGAACCACATCTATTGTTCTCTCCTCTTCTTCTCCTCTTCTTCCCCGTACCATTTTTTATGTTCAACCTCCATGGCCGAATTTTAAGCTTCGAAAAACAGGTAATTGTTGGTTGTTTTCGATGATTTTTTTGTGAAATCACTTTTAAATATCGTGTATATTATGGATAATGGAATAGATGTACTATTTGATGATAATTTGAGAGATTATAAACGAATTTTAAAATTGTGTTTATGTATTTTGGGTATGTTTTATGTCTATTTTTGATGATTTTTTTGCTGAAATATTATTAAAAACAAGTGTATATCTCAGCTAGTATAAGAAAAAAAAAGATCCAATAAATGAGAGATTGAAAACAATTTTGAAAACTGTGTTTATAGTTTTTGGGTATAGTTTATGTCCGTTTTGAGGCGTTTTGATGATTTTCTGTGTGTAATTTCATTTCAGATAAATTATACATCATGGGTAACGTAAAATCCTAACAATATCGTCCTAAAAGCGGATTAATTAGTGCAATGACAAATTCTGGGTATTACTAAGATAACTGGTTTTACTAGGCAAAACAGAAAACCATAATTACTTGTATTACTAGAATTACTAGTATTAATAAAATTACTACATTTATAATTCATATTGGTATTACTAGTATTACTATATTTACAATTCAGATTCGTATTACTATATTTACAGTTCCTACTAGTATTACTAGTATTACTATGTAATGGTACTGTGTGAGAATTAATTCTAAGCATTTGAATATTGATAATTCTAATGATATACTATTTTTCAGGAAAATGCAAAATCTGTATTGCACAATCATTTTTATTATTATGGGGGATATTATATGAAGGATGGGGCTGAAATAAAATGGATATCTGGAGATGGTGAAGGAGAAGATGAAATTCACACGATTGTGTTGAAGAAATCAGTGGAGGAGATCACTTACTCTGGTTTGGTTGAGCGTATTTGCAGAAAGATAAAGGTAGATGAATCTAAGGTGGAAGTGAAGATTAGTTACTTTCTAATGGTATTGTATTCGTACAAGCCATCATACATCTGGAATGATGATGACGTTTTTGGTTATCTACTGCAAGTAAATCAAGAGAAGTGTAGAAGTGTTCTACCTGTGGAGTTCATCAAAGAAGAAGTGCAAATTTCAGAAGAAGATGATGAAAATTATGATGTCTATGTCGGTCTATCTGATAGAGAGCCTATAGAGGCTGGTGATGAAGATGGTACTGAGAATGATGAAACGGATGTCCATGTTGGTCTATCCGGTAGAGAAATTATAGAGGCTGGTGATGAAGATGGTACTGGTGCTGTGCTCACTTTTAACGAAGACATTGAGATACATGATGGTGTCAATCAGCCACGAGATGATGGTATATATTTGGTTATAGGTCAAGAATTTATAACCAAGGAGGCATCAAAAGTTCTTATCCATACGGCTTCATATCAAAAATGTTTTGAATTTGATATAGTGAAGTCGGATACCAAGAGATATGTGGTTAAATGTCGAGGAGCCAAAGATGGCTGCAAGTGGTTTGTCCGAGTTGCAATGTTAAAGAATTCAGATATTTGGACGGTTAGAAGTTACATCAACCAGCATACATGTTCTATTGTTACAAGAACATTGCCTGATAGAGAGGCTGGTGATGAAGATGGTACTGAGAATGATGTAACTGATAATGAAGTTATTGGTGGTGTGCTCACTTTTCGCGAAGACATTGAGAGGCATGAGAATGTTACCGAAAGAGATGAGCATGTGTTTGAAGATATAGAAGTAGCACCACCTGTTGACTATCAACCACATGATGATGGTATGGATTTGGTTTTAGGTCAAGAATTTACCACCAAGGAGGCAGCAAAAGTTCATATTCAGATGGCTTCACATCAGAACTGTTTTGAGTTTGATATAATTAAGTCGGATACTAAGAGATTTGTGATTAAATGTCGAGGAGCCAAAGAAGGTTGCAAGTGGTTTGTGCGAGTTGCAAAGTTACAGAATTCAGATCTTTGGACGGTTAGAAGTTACATCAAGGAGCATACATGTTCTGTTGTTAGTACAAGAACACTGCGTGATAGAAGGAAAGGCACACCACAAATCGTTGCATCTGTTTTGGCTCAAGATTATCTTGGTACATTTGAGACACCAGTTCCGAAAGTTTTGATTAATTTGGTTAATCGCAAGGTTGGTGTGAATGTATCATACACCTCAGAATGGAGAGGAAAAAGAGAAACTGTTAATGAAGTGCGAGGAAGTCCAGAAGAGAGTTTTACATTATTATACAGTTATATGCACATGCTAGAGCAAACAATTATTGGCACAAGAACTCGTGTGGAAGTGGATAAGGCCCAAAAATTTAAGTACATGTTCTTTGCCCTAGGAGATAGCATAGAAGGGTTCTGTGCGATGAGGAAAGTCCTCATTGTGGATGCAACACACCTCAAGAATGTTTATGGTGCAGTTCTCCTTGTTGCGACTGCTCAGGATCCCGATCATCACGCCACTACCCAATTGCGTTTGGTGTAGCAGATGGTGAGAATAATGAAAGCTAGATATGGTTTATGGAACAGTTGAAAATAGTGATATCCGATGTCCCGGGATTGGTGTTTCTTTCAGATAGAAACAAAAGCTTGGTCAAGTCAGTACGCCTAGTGTTCCCTGAGGCCGAACATGGGTATTGTATATGGCACTTGTCTCAGAATGTTAAAGGCTATGTCCATAACAACAAAGATACTTTTGCATTCAAATTTAGAGAATGCGCACACGCTTATACAGTGGCGGAGTTCAAGTACCTTTATCATGCTTTTCGCAGAAAGTATCCTAGTGCAGCGGTGTATCTTGACAAAAGTGTTGAACAGAAGAAATGGGCTAGATGTTACTTTGAAGAAGATAGGTACAATGTTGACACCACCAATTCAGTAGAATATTTTACTGGTGTCTTTAAGGATGCGAAAAGTATACCATACTACCGATGTTTGATGTAATCATTTCAAAAATGGCTGAATGGTTTAACAAGTATAGGAAGAAGGCAGCTGTGATACCATACACATTGAAGCTTGTGCCTATTGTGAAAACTGAAATGTCTAAAAGATGTGTTGAAGCAGGGTTTCTCACGGTTAAAGAGTTAAACAGCTTCCATCTTGAGTATAGTGTGCATGGTTCTGACAAGAAGGTTTATACTGTTGATATGGCTACGAAAACTTGTAGCTGTGAGCAATTTGATAGAGACAAATACCCTTGTGTGCATGGAGTAGATGTTGCCACATTCATTACTAAGGCAGCTGGAAGGGACTCCAACTATCTGAGTATTGTTCAAAATACTATTTAGTGTAGAAATGGGCTTTGGCTGATCACATGACAATATATTATGTTCCTCATAAGTCTGATTGAGTTATACCAAAAGATGTTAGAGCAAAGAAAATACTTCATATAGATTTTGAAAAGAAGAAAGGAAAACCACAACAAACAAGATTTCCATCAGTAGGAGAATCCCGTGGAAGAGGAAAAAGAGGCAGAGGGGGAATTAGAGGGAGTTCCAGAGGCACATGCAGAGCCAGAGGAGGAGGTATGACATCATATTTTGAATGTGGAAGTGGTTCGGGTACTACCTAGGATTTACTCGGTTTGGACTACTCGGGTTTACTAGGATTATTATGTGCAATTTAGACTACTACGTTCTACTGGTTTTATTATATGTAATTGGGACTATTAGGTTTAACTGGTATTATTATATGCAATTTGGACTCCTTGATATTAATAGGATTATTATGTGCAATTTGGACTACTTGATATTACTAGGATTACTATGTGGAATTCGAAATCGACATATGTTACTAGATAAATTGTTTCTGATGTTAATTTAGACTAATTTCGATGATTATTTTCCATTCATAGGCTATGTATATAATAAATATATAAAATAAACTATTTTTGATGATTATTTTCAATAGTTTAAGAAAATCTTATCGATTTCCCAAAAAACTTCTTTAACTTTCATTGTTAATGTGTGAATGGTTAGGTAATAGTAAAGAGAATTTAACAAAATCCGTATTTCTGTTAAGTTGTTTATGTAAATGTCTTCTTTAACGATAAGAATAGTGTAAAATTATTGGTTCTACTACCAAATCTTCTATTGTGAGATGTTTTACTAGAAAAACTTAAAAAATTACCAAAGTTTTACTATGTGTAAGATATTTTTACTACTAACTTGAGATTACTATGGTATTACTAAGTGTTAAATATAATATTAAATATTCATATGACGGCTGCACGTTTTACATGTGAAATGCATTTTTTAAATATTTTTATTTCTTTTTAATATATATATATATATATATATTAACGTTTTACAAGTGTTTTATTTCTTTTAATAATAATATATATGTTTAGGCGTAATAAACCCAGTAAATCCAGTTATCCAACTAACTCATTTTTGGGCATAGTAACACTTGTAACTTTAGTTTTCCAAACCTGTTGCAACACACCAAATTTTAAACATTCAAAAGCATTTCTCCTACCAAGTTTTAAACATCCAAAAGCATTTCTCCTACCAAGTTTTAAACATCCAAAGTACTTAACATCCTAAATACATAACATCCTAAATACATAAGGCTAAGCCTTTGTTTTACGCTTCTTCGTCGGTCCGTCAAGATCATCGGTTTTCCCCTCTGTGAAAGGAGTCTGCACCCACTGTGATGGTTCACATTTCCTCTTTCCCCTCCCAGCTTGCGGTGTACCATCACTCTTCTTTGGTGCAGCATCACCAACATTTTTTCTTGGTCTGCCTCTCTTCTTAGGTGCACCAACACTCTTCTTCTTAGGTGCAGCATCACCAACCCTCTTCCTTGGCCTGCCTTTCGGTTTTCCATACATCGTTGTCTTCTCCTTGCACCTATGCATGATCCAAGGACTCGCTGCTTCCTTGTAAACGACCATGATCCACCTTTGTTTTTCTTCCTCAGTATATTCCTCAACAGCTTTCCCAGGCTGTTCCTCAACAGCTTCCTCAACCTGTTTCTCAGCTTTCTCACTGGTGTTCTCTTCTTCCACAACTTTCTCACTGGATTTTTCCTCTGCCTCTACAGCTTTCTCTGCTTCCTCACTTTTTCCAGGTTCTTCCTCCACAGTTTTTTTCGCAGCCATTCCCTTAAACATTTCACGTGGTGGTGTGATGACTCGTCTTCTCGCAGCCATTGCCTTAGTCCTACCACGTGGTGGTGTGGGAGTTTCCTCAGTCTGATTCCCACGTGGTGGTGTGGGAGGCTCATTAATCTCTGCCTCAACCTGAGGCTCATTAATCTCTGCCTCAACCCGAGGCTCATTAATCTCTGCCTCAACTTCTTGTTCAACTTCTTCTTCATCATTTTCCTCTTCTTCACCCTTTTCCTCTTCTTCATCTTTTTCTCTTCTTCATCCTCTTTCCCTCCAACCTCTTCTTGATCATCTTCCCCTTCAGTCTCAGATTCCACCACTTTTTCTTCATCTTTCTCATCTTCCTTACTGTTCTCCTTTTCTTCCTCACTTGTTTCAGCCTCTTTTTCTTCACCTTCTTCAGCAAGAATTTCGTTCCACATTGCCTCAGCATGTGCTCTACTTCTCTCCTTCACTTGGCTCAACATGTCTTCTCCCTTATCAGGCTCACTCTCACTGTCCGTCTCTTTTTCACCATCTTTCTGCTCACTCTCACTGTTTTCCTTCTCTTTTTCACCCTCTTGCTGAGCATTGTCACTGTTTTCCTTCTCTTTTTCAGTTCCATTGTTTTCCTTTTCTTTTCCAGCATCTTGCTCAACATTATCTTTCTCCTTTGCTTCATATGGATCATAGTCCATCCTCATATGATCCCACTATCAAAAATCCATGTCTTCACCATGATTCTGCTCCACCTTCCTCTCAATAGAAGTTAGCCTTTCTTCTATTTTTAGCTCTTTTTCTCAAAAATCGCAGGTTTTTTTCAATATTACTCATCATTCACTACAAAAAAATAAGTATATTGTGACAAAAAATTTCGTCACAATAAAAACATTTTCATAACAATATAGATATTGTAACGAATTAATGACCAAATGTTTATAGTTGCAATACGGTAGTCACAAATATTTTTCCGTAATAAAAAGGTCACATATTTTTGCTACAAAATATTCGGTAATCTATTACTCACAAGTAGTGATGAAACAAAAAGTAATAAAAATGTCACAATTATTGACTACCCATGTTGTCTAAAAGCTGTCATAATTTGTGACTATTATTTTGTTTTAAATTTGTCACTAACTATAACGAATACATTGTCGCAAAACGTCACAAATATTAGCTTCAAAATGGTCTCAAACCGTCCTAATTCATAAATATCTTCATATTTATAATCAGTGATTTTATAACAAAAAATAAAAATAAAATAAAATAAACTTTAAATGAATTAACAGAAACAATTAATTTTATTTAGAAAAATATTTAGTAATTACAATAAATGAAACAAATTATTAAAGAAACTACAAATAAATACAACTTATTCTATAATAGTAGTCCATTCCGCTGTATCTCCAATCGCTCCACCTCTGTTGCAATAACCATTACTGATGATGTGTTTTTCACCACCCTGTACTCAGTTACCAATGCTGTGTTTTCACCTCCGGCGTTCTCTTTACTGGTCCCTTTATCGAATGCAATTTGCTGCATATTAAATACATTAATTAATAAACAAAGGATAGCAAAACCAACTGATCTAACCACGGAATAACCAAATGAGAATGACACAATCACACTGTATTAACATATAGTCAGCCTAAAACAAGACCTTCAATAACTCCCAAAACACAAAAGTTTAGCAATACACAAATCAGTATAGAGAGTGAAATAGCTTTGTATTGACAGGCTCTTATCGGTTGGAGGATTTATTTTGACTTACAGTAAATCTTCCTTCAGTCCTCAACTCTTTCTGCATCATATAGAAAAGATATCAGAATAACCTAAAACCATGAGCATCCATGGAAACCCAAGAATGAAGAGAGAGAGATTAAAGAACTTACACTTTGAAGTAATCACAATCGTCAAATTACACCTAAAATCAAGTTCTGGAACCGAAGCGATACCACCAGAAAACAAAGCTAAATTAGTCTACGAACATGCTTTGTTTTCTTCCTGAAAACGTCAATAGCTGTTTCCTCAACAGAAACACTTTACATTCTTAAACAAAACCAAAGTCAAATCTTTTTACCCTTAGTGTTTCAGTATGGAGCAGAAAGGTGCCTTCGTTAGGTTCCATTGATATCCCTTCTGCATCAGCCAAAGCGTCCACCATCTCAAACGTCAAAACCAACCTGCGATAAACATGGACTACCAAACAAAAAGGAAAAGAGAAAGGGAAGATGTGGGCAGCAAATTTGAGAGAGAGAGAGATATACGTTGTGCCCAAAGCCATGTCGGCGGAGATTTTGGCTTGAGGTAACTCCGTCTCTGAATGAGAGTACTGGTCTCCAAGTGGATTCATGCTCAACTTGGGAAACCTGAAGAAACCAGAATGAAGAGGATGGGAGATGAATAGAGGCGGAATAAACAAGAAAAATAAAAGGTGGTTATTATAAGTGTACTTAGGGTTTTAAGATAAGTTTGTGTAATTAAAGGGAAACAAAAAAATTAAGTAAATTAATTTGGGAAACAATATTTGGGGATCAAAGTTTTTTATTTTAGCTTAGCCACAAGATATGTTTTGGCTAGTTATAGTTAGGTTACTAATATTTTCAATCCATATTTTCTTTATACATAATATTACAGAAATTGTTAAGTAGAGATACAAAAACTGTAAACAAAATGAATGTAGTTTGTGACAAAAAAATGTGTATTTACTTTCATTTAGATGTTTCACTATTTATAATGCTTATGTTGAAAACTGTTATAATGGTTATATTTTGAAGTTTGGATATAATAATGATTAGATCTTGGTTTAAGATTTAGATGTGTATTTACTTGTCATGATTTTGAAACTATACCCACAAAGGTTTCGTAGTTAACTCATCCATACACAATTTTTTTTTGTAGTAATTGGATACTTATAATAAATGAAATATTAATTTAAAATTTTAATTTATGATTTAACATTAAGAAACTTCTAAGTTTTATATTTTTACTTATTATAATTATCGACTAATTTTGATCACTTTACGTAAACAATTATAACCAAATAAAATGATAATAAAGTTGTAGATAATTATAATGTATTTACAACCTTTTAAAGTCACAATTTACAACAATGTTTTTTTTGTATTTGACGTTTTGTCACTAATATTTAGTTTATCTATCGTCACAATTGAAAAGAAAAAATCAATCACACATTTGTTACAATTGCAACGCTAATCGTAGTCACAATTATGTCAATATTGTTACATCATCTATTTTTGTCACATTTACGTTACTAATTGTGACAATTTTTTGTTACAACTCAGTCTGTCATAATATAGTGACAAAATAGCTATTAGTTTTGTGACATAAAAATTTGGTCATAAAATCGTCTCTGGTAGGTCATAAATTTGTTACGGATAATTTTAGTATTAAATATTTGTCACAATATGTTTATTTTCTTGTAGTGATTGAGTCAATAGACTCCAGGTTTGTCTCCACCGATAAGTTAAGCCCAACAAATCCTTCTCCCATGAACTCCAAAATTCTCTCTTCCAGACCTCGCAAGCTCGAATCTAAACCAGCATTAGAGGATCATCCTTCTGCAAATGTCACTTTCTTTTTTTTCCATAGTCTTTTTTGGAAACACTCGTGCAGCTTGATCTAACTCTTAAAGCTCTTTCCACCAAATAGTCTTTTGCTTCACAGTTAACTTCCAAGTTTCACTGGGGCTGCCATGATGGTCATACTCTCGATCCTCATCAATGATACGGGCCATCATTATTTCCTCACCAATAGTTGGAACCAAGACAGTGTTAATAACCTGAAAATAAAACAATAAGTTAAATCAGTTAATTTTTTTGTTCTAATAGTTTCTACTATAACTAACTACATGCACCTTAGTTTCTCTAAGTGCATCATATATGTCTTCCAAAGGATAACCCTTCAGACTGTACTTTGTAAACCTGCTCTTACACATCCTTGGACAATCTTCACTAGAATCGTCATAATATATTCTAAACACTTTCCCCAGATCCGGAATAGACTCAAACGCCAGAACCCAGTACATACAGTGTCACAGTGTCAGATTTCAATTATATAAAATTTAAAAGTTTACTAAATATATCTTTTACCTCTAAAGGGATTATGAAACCCGGAAAGCCACAGGTGGCATTCACTTCACCCTTCAAATGGTTCATCATGTGTTTAATCCCTTTAATGGCATCCTCAAATGTTAGTCGACCCCATGGAAACGATCTGTAAGCTTCCAAATCATCCACTATCCTTAATATGAAGAGGTCTAAAGATCCAGAATCCTCCGGCTTTCCTCTGATAACCCGACCAAAGAAAAACAAGACAGTCATCTTCAATCTATCTGGACAAGGCGGCATATACAACATCTTCTGTTGCAAATCAGTGATGGTGATCTTCTTTCTGTCATGGAAGTAATAATCCACAAACTTATAACTCCCCATATTCTCATAGTTCGGTGGATAATCACGGCAGTCTAACCTTGAGATAGGGCATGCTACCTCATAGAATAGCAGATGGGTACAACATTAACCGCAAACCATGCCACATCATCTTCTGGAATGCAAATGGTGCGCAGCAATAACATCCACATCCCTTGGAGATTCAGGTTTGGTTTGTCTGGCATGTGGAAGAAATATCGAAACTGAGGATGACTTGAGAACCATTGAGCCTCAGGCTTATCCTTGATGAGTTCTACTGTCTTGTTCACAAAGCACTTCGTTTGAATCTTGCAAGTCTTCGGGAACTCACTGTTTTTGAAGTAAAACTCAAGGGGTTGCATTGGTTGCATTTCCTGCAATCAAAATACATATATACACATGTTAGTAATGCTAGTAGTCTTACAAATACTAGTAGTCTTAGTAATGCTAGTATTCTTAGTTATACTAGTATTCCTAGTAATGCTAATATTTCTAGTAGTCTTACTAATGCTAGTAATACATATATCGTATTAGTAATTCTAGTAGTCTTAGTAATGCTAGTAGGTTAGTAATACATATGTATACCTATTAGTAATTGTAGTTGTATTAGTAATACTAGTAGTACTACTACTTACTAGTAAGCATTTCTTAATAATAATAACCACAAATACAATATATATACCTCTCCTTCGGATCCATCTGAATCTGAGAGCGTTTCTACACTCGTTTCTCTCACTGACTCTCAAAGGCGTCCTCTTCTTACTCTTTTTATTGGTCTTATCAACCGTCTTTTTTGCATTTGACACCGATTTTCTGGTTCTAAGAGATTGACGACGCCTTTAATTGGCGACTCTCTTTTGCTTGGAGCCCTTTTCATTAAAGACATTAGAACACTCAATCACTCGAAATTCAAACCTCAAAACAACAACACAACATCAATAAATTTTATCTACAACACAATTCATTTTTAAATTTAATTCCCTTTCTTCACACAAATCTTAACTTTCCACACATTTTCTTCAATCACCAATTCGCTTTCACATATCAAACATTCAATCACAACAACAATAACTCTAAATCATTGTGATATTCGATAATCAATCACTACACCATAACCTAAAAATCAAACATAGTGTCCTATTGAATATATACCCGATTCATATACATTTTCTCCCTAATTTATATTTTCGGTTCTTAACAAGAAATCTTACCCATTGGATTCAACTTATTCGGTCAAAAACCCTACAAAAATCACAATAGTTTCATCCAAAATAGGAGTCCAAACTCCCCAAAATACCTTTCTATCATAACATATACCAAGTCTAAGATTTTACCATGTTTTCCCCCAATTTCATAGAACAAATCACTTACTACAGACATTTTCCCCTAATTTACAAGTTTTTCCCAATTTTTATCAAACCTAATTACAAAATAAAACGAAATCAATGAGAGTAAATTACTTACCAATATAATTGATATCGATTTGGGAGATGGACGATAGATTATCATACGGGAAGAAGAAGAAAGGAAGTTGATTTTGATTTAGGGTTTTGTTGCTCTTTCTGGGACTGTTGCAGACGAGAGAAAGAAAGAGATGAAGGAGAGACAGACTCGGGGACTCGAGACGAGAAAATGAGAGGGGGGAGTCAAAACGCACCGTTTTGGTTAGGAGTTAATGATCGACCCGGATTGAATCCAGATAGGTTTGGGTGGGTCAGATTTTTTAGGTCGGATCTTGTAAATAGGTAGTATTTACATAGGACAATATGTCTTTAACTACTTTTTCGATTTAAAAAAAAATTAATTCTATAATAATAAAGAAACAAATGAACATTTTTATATGGGGGGGGAGGGTATGGGATATACGGAGTTGATCTCCGTTTACAACACTTGAGGAAACCAAATTAAACTTGGCTCGTCCCCTTACTGCCTTACAAAAGCCCTAACCCCAATTTTCTTCTTCACTTGCTGAAAAATGGAAGACGAAGAAGGGATCGGGTTAATTTTAGCCAGAGCCACCGAACTCAGACTCAAGATCAGCGATTGTATCGACAGCTCCAGCACCTTCAATCAAGGTAAGGATTTTGAGTCAATCAGCTCTAAAGAAGAAGCTGATGAACAGCTTTTGCGTATACGCGATTCTCTTGAATATCTAGAGTCTCAGCTTGCTGCTTTACAGGTTCCGAACCCACTTTTATGCCTTTTTTGTAAATTAGCTAAAACCGGACCACTCTTCAAGTGAACATTGGAAGTGTTAGTTCTGATTTTAACTAACATTAAGTGTGACTTGGTTTTGCTGTTTTAATTCTCAGTTAATGTGGTATGGTAATACGAGCTGTCTCTCATGGTATTGATTTGTTTTCTTGTAATAAAACCAGAATCTACGGCAAAGACAACAGTATGAGAAACAAGTTGCTCTCACTGAGATTGATTACAACAGGAAGATGTTGCATGAGAAGCTCAAGGAAAACAAAGGGAAAAAATTCGAAGTACTACGTGAAGCTTCAACTTTTGCTGGCGAAAGAGTTGACTATGAGAACGATCTTCTTCTTCCTCCTTACCATGTTCGTCCTCCTCTCTCCCTTGGTTTGGATAGCAACAATGGATACTTACCTCATTTGCTGTCTAAGCCGAAGATATCTGATGAAAACGGGTTTGGCTCAAGACATGTAAGAAAGGAAACAGAGGTGGAAAGTCCCCACGGAGTTGTTCGCTTCTTAGGCTCTGTTGCGAAGATCATGCTTCCAATCGTCGGTGTGATCTCCATCTTGTATGCTTCTAGATATGGTCCAGATATTAGGAGAATAGGTGTATCACTGAAGCTTATGGAGTTGCTCCCGCAGAGAGTGGTCAGCGGGAAGAAAACACCGAACCAATGTCCTCCCGGGAAAGTTCTAGCGATTGAAGACGGTGAAGCAAGGTGTCTTGTGAAGGAAGAGTCCAGATACCCTTTGACTCGGTGTTAGCGAATCGAAATGTAACCTACGGATATGGTTGAATTGTTAAAATTCCTACTCTGTAATCTTAGTTGTCTCATGAGTTCAGTGTGTAAAGTTTCGACCTTGTTTCTTTAGATGTGAAGCTACAAAACTCCCCCAAAGTTTTGTTCTAGCTTGTAATCTTAGAAGAGGAGAGAGAGAGATCCATTTTAAGGTAGTATAAATGTTCTGATTGATCAGATGGATTTAGTGTATCACAACTCTCACCACTTAATGGAGGCAAGATTAGTAAACTAGAGCTTGGGAACTTGAGTCTAGATCCGCGGGCTCAGCCTAGTTTGATTTGTCGTGTGATGGGTGTGTGTGGACTAATTTAAAAAATTTACGGGGTGGACGATGATGCGAGTCAAGTTTAGTTTTTGAGGAGCGGATGCAGGTCAATCTAATTTGAATTGCGGATACTTGTTAACAAGCAAATTAAAATGAAAAAAGTTTGAAAAAAAATATTAAAAAAACAAAAATACAATATTTATATTATTTTAATTAAGTAAATATATATTATATTATTTTGAAAATAAATGAATTAAAATTTAATTAAAATCATTATTTGTAATATTTAATTTACCTGTGGGTTCCACAGATTATCCACAATTTTTGACGGACACGATGCTTGTCAAATACTTCAGATCAAATGGTAGAGTACTTGATGTGCTTCAGTGAGCATGATGTGTTCCGGCTGATGGGCAGGAGATCATGGCCTGAGCCAGTACGTAAAGTTGCAGATATGCTACAAAGAGCATAGAATTTGATATGATTGTTAGTAATCGCACGGATTTGCTACTAATAAGCGTGTCAATGAAGATAATCTTCTAGGTTAATTTCTGCCTTGGAGGGTGTGGAATTGATGTACTCTTTAGATGGACAAGGTCACCTCTTTCTTTATAGCTATGAGTATAGTAGAAGTCGTGGCTCTCTCTTAGAATTTGGAAATATTCATTAAATTCTTATATAATAGAATATTTCCATTTTTGTTAAGGATAATCATAGATATTATAATACTTCATCTTTCTCTCGGATTTAGGAAGATTTGTTCTTGTCTAGGCTGGTTACCTTAGCTTAAGGAAGATTTCCACTTCATTAGGCAGGAGAAATCACTTGACCTTGAAACCGGAACCCAGAAGCCGGAGGCAAGAGGTTGACGTCCTGCTCTAACCCAGAGGCTCTTTGTAATGACCCGCACTTGGAGTATTTTTAAATTCAAAGGAAATACATGAGCGGTTTAATTCTATGAGAAGCGTAATTTTTATAAGTATGGAAACACTTGTATTCATGAAAATTGGAAGAATAAACTGTATTTTGACTAATTGTTGGATTATTAGTGAGCTCTTGGAACAAATTCGAAATAGGCTGAGTACGGTAAACCAACCACAAAACAGTTGGAGGATACATAAGGAAAGATCAAGACCGTAAGGAAATTAAAGAATGTTCAAGTACGAGAGAACGCGGGTTCCAAGTATTGAAAGTTTGACTAACTATTGTTGCATGATTATACAAAAGAAGGTTGTATATGCGAGAATTATATAAGGAAAGAATGTTATATATCAAGTCAAGCCATTGATGGTGATCTTTGACCAAGCCAAATAAGGAAACATCAATAAATGTCGAACTTGGCGAGCAAGTCTAGAAAGTAGTATAAAAAGAGACCCCCAGCTCTTATTTCTACACACAACCAAGAAAAAACATGTTTAGAGAGAAGATAGAGCAAGAACAAGTTGGTAGAGAGAATTTTAAGAAGAGGGTCGGACGGGGAGGAGCTAAAGAGTTCTTCGTCGGAAACGCTAGGAAGTTCAGAATCTTCGAATCCTAGAGATTCAGCTAAGGTGATGGTGTGATTTCTGCCAGCTTAATAATCAATATTTATGTCATAGTTGGTTCGTTAGGATGGAGATTATATGTTAGGAGAATTGTTTATGTAATGTTCGTTCTTTGAGGTAGTTATGAAGGATCGAAGAACGTTCATGCGTTCTTATGTTCTATTCATGTTAGATTGTGTGTAATGATGTTATGTTTAAACTGGTATGTTATGTGAACGAACGTAGAACTGATCTTGAAAAGAATAGGTATGTTAGGTGGAAACAATATAGAAATGGATGAGATTAATTAAGGAAAGAACGTGAATAAATGAATGAATTCAAATAAGAAACATACATGATTAAGCAAGTATATTTTACTAAGGAAATTATGTTTTTGCTTTGGGCCGTAAAGATGTTATGATCATGTTTGGCTTCGGGCCGTGTATGTTGGCTTTAGTCGTGATGGACCTTCGGGTCGTAAATTGGCTTCGGCCACATGTTTGGCTCGACCATAGTTTGGCTAAGGCCTCATGTTAATGGAGGGATGGGTCACAAGTTTGGCTACATCTGCATGTTTGGCTATGGCCACGTGTTGATGGACCTGCAGGTCGGAATGTTAGGAAATGCTAAAGTAAATAAATGATAGAATCGGATGTTAGGTTGTTAGTTTTGGATGCACGAAAATGGATAAGTAACAGGAAAATGGCTAAGTAAGAAATGATTCAAACGGATTGCTAAGTTGATAGAAATGGATTGCTAAGTTGATAGAAATGGATTGCTAGGCTGTTAAAATGGAACGAAAATTTGATTGCTTGATTATTGAGTTGCATGTGGGCGGTTTTGAACGTCCTAGTAATTTTGTATATTCTTGCCTCCTTTGCGATGCATGTAAGGTTGATTGTGTGGACCGGAGTGTGAACTATAAAGACTATTAGAAGGGTGTTTGAACGTGGGTAATGTTGGAAGTTTTGAAAAGATATTTTTATTGTAAAACTACAATATTTTAGGTACTCAGTCTCGTGTTTCATATATAAAGTTGCAGTATTTCTCATATTCATCTCATAAAATTTGACTTGATATTTACTTAGAATTTTAACGTGTTTTCAAAGATTTCCGGGTTGGGTGTTTCAATTTGGTATCAGAGCCAGGTTGGCCTGCCAGTTCTGTCCTGGCTGGCCACTTTTTGAAAAGGGGATTTGTGAGTAAGGTTGGAAAGGAATTGATGGACTATGTCTCGCGCGAAGGATATGTTTCTAAGGTATATCTTAGTAAGTGTTTGATTGGATTGCTTAGCAAACGGCTAAGCAAAATTGCGTTCAAGAGTTTGCAGAAAGTTAGTGAAAACTAACTTATGTCTTGTTAAGGATGAAAGAGTGTTGAATATCGATTTTTTCATAAGGTAGGCAATGAAAGCATCAGGTTGGTTCAGTCAGCAGAGTAAATATGCTTAAAGTGATGTGCGATAAATCAAGATATGTCACCTTTAGTGAATGAGTGGACACGATGGTAGAAGTTACAAAGCAATAACTAGCTAGTTAGTACTGTGAAAGATGCTAAGTTAATTCTTGTCGAGAATGTAAGAAGCTAATGTCACATAGAATTATAAAGTGTTAGATGTACGTGTGGTGGTGTAGCACACTTGCTGGAAGCTGAATGGATCGATGAACGTGCAACAAAGACGCGTATGTCGTTAGATATCTCAGTAGAACGTGGTACCATGGGTACACAATATGGATGGAAGCATGGAGTCAATCCGCTTGTTAATGACGTGGTGGTGAAGGCCAAACTTTGTTCGACTACCGGTGTCTCATTCACTGTGTGGTAGAACATCGCCAAACATTGGCCACATTAGAATGGGTTCGAGGAAGAGATTAGATTTGGTTGTGCGACATACATGGTGATATTCAAGTCGCAAGCTATATATCAAGATGTTTCAATGATGGTGAAGAGTGCAAACATATTTAATGACTTGATCGTGTTACCTGATAAATGGTTAAAATAATTCTTGGAATGGACTGGTTGGATGTTGAGGATCCCAGTGGACATGCCATTCGTTGATGCTTATTGGGCCCATAAACTCTGGATGTTTTATAGAAAGAGCAAAGAGACCGAAGAGTACATTGAGCATATGTTTCATTAGATCATAGAGAAGATGAAGCAGATGATTACATTGAAGGAGAAAAGTGACCATGTGAGGTTCGTGGTTCTCTGCATGATTGGAGGTCACAGCTACCCTAATCCGCTATGAGATACATGTTCTTCAGTCAGTATTATGCCCAGGTTGATGGCTGAGCAGCTGAGTCTGAAGATAAAACCTTCTAGTGATTCATTCACCTTTGTTGATTACTCCAAGTTGAATTCAGGTGGGATTGTCAAAAACTTTCAGGTGCAAATCGGCAGTGCCCTAGTTTCAGTGAATTTTCATGTCATGGATATTCAGATACACTGGAATTCTTCTATATTACTTGGAAGGACCTTCATGGCTACTGTAGGAGCTGTTTACGACATGAAAACAAACATGTTGTATCTCTCATTCATCAGTGAGGCTGATTTTTATGACGATGTACAAGTTGTCAAGGGGAAAACGTCATATATTGAGATAGGAGATGATCCATGATTTTTGGCGGTTTGTTACTCTGATTCTGGCGCAGAATGCGAAGATGATGGTGAGGCATCGATCGACATTCAATCTTCTGCATCATTTGACACCCAGCCACCGGCGTTGATCGACACCCATATGATCCCCAGATTATCAAGAGACTTTCTTGATTGAAGCTGCCACTCCACCTAAAGGAAGAATCAGTTTAATAGCACCAGATGAACATGAAGTATACAAAAACGAAGATGGCAATGCACATGCTATGAATGGAAGGATCATCAGTGTTTCGAAAGAAGACATGGAAGCAATACTTTAGATGGCAGATATTCAGGGAGGTTGTTACTTAAGTCTACCAATGTATGATGAATGTTTTGATATGTCTGGAATTAGTCTTAGAGCAGCTTATCGGCCTGAGCATGGGGTTTACTGGAGAGATCAAATTGAGGACAAGATAGCTGACATTTATACAGTTCAAGAGAGGATGTTTGATGAGTTCTACAGAAAAATTGATGCAATTTACTTTCCTCTCAACAACAACATTGGATGGTTAAGTCAGTGTATGGAAGAGCTACATCTGAAAGTGGATTACACACATAAGATCATTAAGAGACATCAAGGGCACAAAACCAAAGGAGAAGAAACCATCAATAGCTTCGTAGGAACCTGGTTTGTGATGAGCACATAAGATGTTGATACTTGTTTTCCAGCAACTTCTCCATTACCTCCATACTATAAACAAAGGCTTCATGGAAGGCAACCTATTTAGTAAAGTCATAAATCAGTTTTTATTATCATTTAACTGATTTTGTATATGTTTTATTTCATGTAAAAAAATCCGAGGAGAACGACTGTACCGAGAATTGACTGACACCTGATTATTATTGATCAATGAAGCACCACAAGTATCAAGCAACACTTCACTGTGTCGATTGATCATACAAGCGAGCATGTATATCAATTTTCCTTATTTAATTTCATACTTATGATTTATTTCCCACCAACCTTAGACTTTATAACACTGGGGACAATGTTGTTTAAGTCTGGGGGAAGTATTACTAATATTGTGTTTTAATTCCCTCTCAACAACAACATTGGATGGTTAAGTCAGTGTATGGAAGAGCTACATCTGAAAGTGGATTACACACATAAGATCATTAAGAGACACCAAGAGCACAAAACCAAAGGAGAAGAAGCCATTAATAGCTTCGTAGGCACCTGGTTTGTGATGAGCACAGAAGATGTTGATACTTGTTTTCCAACAACTTCTCCATTACCTCCATACTATAAACAAAGGCTTCATGGGAGGCAACCAATTTAGTAAATTCATAAATCAGTTTTTATTATCATTTAACTGATTTTGTATATGTTTTATTTCATGTAAAAAATCCGAGGAGAACGACTGTACCGAGCATCGACTGACACCTGATTATTATCGATCGACGTAGCACCACAAGTATCAAGCGACACTTCATTGTGTCGATCGATCATACAAGCGAGCATGTATATCAATTTTCCTTATTTAATTTCGTACTTATGATTTATTTCCCACACACCTTAGACTTTATAACATTGGGGACAATGTTTAAGTCTGGGGGAGGTATTACTAATATTGTGTATTATTTTGAGTCTTAGTTTTATGTATGTTTTATTGAGTCAAGAAGGAGATAATGATATTTTCAATTTTTATTTATTATTTAACCACTCTCTAACACAATTCTTAGATTTATTGATTGCAAAGTGTACTGGAAAAAAATATAAAAGCGGATTACCTGCCAGTAATATCCACACTTGCAGAGAATCTTTGAAGGGACCAAAGCTTGCCTCAAACCTAATCTACTTAATTTGCTTATCTTGGTGCTTGATATACACTGGATCAGATTTCTCCTGCAAGTCTGGAAGGTAAAATTTTGTTTCCTTCTCTCTCTCTCTCTCTCTCTCTCTCTCTCTCTCTCTCTGGAATCTAGAAAGCAAAAGATTGATATATCGCATTATTCTACGACCACATTATTCTAATTCAGGAATGAATGATCACACATTGTTGGAAATGATGGATAGAAAAATTTCTATTGACCCCATTATTCGTCTACACTTGTCAAAAGAAAAAGAATGATGTACAAGACGTGCTACATCACCGTCACTGTTCATTTGAATAAAAAATAATAATAAAGAGAAAAGAAAAAGATCCAGAGACAAGAGAAACAAGGAAGAAAATGATAAGTCTCGGCGAGTTGATATACTAAGGATTTTACCAGTTTTCACGCATAGTATATGTGCTTTTTAGAGTGTATTATAGGTGTTTGAAATCTATTTAGAGTGTTTTCAGGTTCATGTATGTTTTGGAGCAATATGGAGATTATGGGGTATTCTGGAGCTTAATGATGAGCAAACTTGTAGTTGTTGCAGAAACCAGAAGTCATAGTCGAAATCAAGAAGAAGTGTCGACCGACACCTACCCTTTGGTGCCGCTCGATACTCGCACGCGTAGACGGGCCGACGTTAAGTCAAGAATGACTCTAGCCCATAAGTTCCACATACTTAGAAGAATGCCCTTGGCCGACTTATACCTAGTATTTATGTGCGTTTCCCATTGTTTTTGGAAGACCCAAAACCTAGAAACCACTCATAAACTTGTCAACCATTATTAGAAGCTTTTAGTTATTTTTTGGAGAAATGATCAAGACTCTTTTCAGAGATTTATATTGGAAATCCAGTTTTTTTTCTATCTATCTATGCATTCTTTTCATATTATTGCTATGTTTTAATTAATTATGTATGCGCAATTTCTCTTGTTAGATTTTGGGTTTTATTAGGGCGTATATGAATTGCTAAGATATTAAATTGTTAGGGTGATCTTTTAGGTTCTTGATCAGAATTGTACTTAATACTTGTATTATAGAGTAGTTAAATAGAACCATGAACTTAGGTTAATTGACAAATACAACATTAGGTTCAACTTCTAATATAAATTCTGTTGCGCTAAGTTGTTAGACACATGAGAGAGCTGGTTTAAAATAACTTAATGAACATATCGATTAAGACGTTAGTGTTTGTCTAAGATAACATTGATCGACATTCATCCTATAGTATCGATCGATGTTCGATCTTCTTCGCATGCGACGGCTAAAACTAAGATTTAGTCATCTAATTAGACTTACATCAAAACTGGATATCTTACTTTGGCAATTGAGTTCTAGAACGATTTACCACATAGTCTTAGCATCTATACATCATAATTGAAATTTCTATGTATTTCCCGAAAGAAAAGAGAAATATCAGTTAAATTCACACAAACAAACACCTCATGTCCTTTCCTATTGAATATGTCCAGAGGGTAGGAACTGAAACCACATTCGTTGACAAGTTATGAGAGACAGAATCATAGAAATCATCACTATTACATAAAAGTAAATGGGAAATCAAACAGAGAGCTCTGAAAGTGATGTCTTAAAAGGCAAGAGCCCAAATGGGAAAGACGACGAGAGCAATGATCCCAAGCGTGTTGGAGATGCCATGAGCTTTTGTGAATGCTTCTCTAAATCCACCTGAAGCTCTAATATGTTCTTGAAGCAAGTAACATCCGATCAATAAGCATATGAGTAGACCAACCCAGTTGTCTCTGAAAGTGCCGGCAATTAGTCCTGGAGCCACCACGATGAGTAGAATCGCAGCCACCGGTAATTCGAACCATTCTTATGTACAAAAAAAACAACATCAGAGATAGCCAATCAGCAGTGAACATAATTCATTTTCTTTACAAAGGAGACTGTGAAGACAAACCTCGGAAGTGTTTAGGGAAGAAGAGTTGTACAACAACAGCCACAAACGCGATCCATTTACCAACATCTCCTCTGTAAAATTTAAGACACGAGTTAGAGAAAAGTCTTTGTCAGAATCAACTTTGTTTTTATTAGTTTTACCTGAAAACGCCAAAGATCACAGAAGGAAGACTGAAGAAGATGTAAGGAATCAAAAGTGATGTGAACATATTCGTCTTCCAATTAGTTCGATCCAAAACCAATAAGTATCTGCAAAAAGAAGATGAACATAAAGAAAAGGAGTAAGAGGAGAAACCAGCGATGGTGGGCTGGTGGCTTTGAGATACCTTCGGGGTCAATACGGGTCACGAGTTCAAACCACGCTGGCCACAGCGGATTTAACATGGTTTCCGTTTGGCCTTCAGGACCCCTTCGGGGGATAGTCGGACCTCTAAATAAGCTCCGGACACCTGAGTTATCAAAAAAAAAAGGAGTAAGAGGAGAGTGAGAGTGAGAGTGAGAGCGAGAAAGATGAGAAAGATTACATGGCGGCGATTGAAGTAATCCACTCGAGGATAGAAGTACCAAAGCCTAAACCAGTGAGCATGAAGGTGTGATCAACGAGATTCTTAGCAGCCGTAGCGAGCTCGTTGAGATCGGAGCCGACCATAGCTTGAAGGGCTCCATGGTCTCTCCTTATCGCTGTGAAAGTCATCTCTTGCCGGAGATTGTAAGAGAGATATAGTTAGAGGACTTAGTTGTAATTACTTAACTCTGTAATCTCTATATATTTTGTAAATGTTCTCAATCAATAATAATGAGCCATTACATTGATATGGTATCACAGCCTATCGATTCCTAAACCTAAATTATTTTTTAGCCACCCATCTCCTTCTTCAAATTTTTCACGACAACATGTCGTCTTCTCCGGCAAGCTCAGGTGAAACCATCGTTGTTTCTGAAACACACACCTTGCTCAACGTCAACATGACAAACGTCACAAAACTCACCTCTTCCAACTTTCTCATGTGGAGCCGCCAAGTTGTAGCCCTTCTCAATGGTTACGATCTCGCCGGTTACGTTGATGGATCGATCACCGTCCCTCAGCCAACTACAACGGTGATTGATCACCACTGCCAATCCAGCCTACTCGATCTGGAAGCGACAAGATAGCCTCATTTTCAGTGCATTACTAGGCGCGATCTCCAACACAATCCAGCCTATCCTCTCAACTGCACACACGTCCATGGAGATCTGGTCTATCCTCTCTGACACGTACGCAAAACCCAGCAGAGGTCATGTGAAGCAAATCAAACAGCAAGTTAAGGAATGGACAAAAGGAACAAAGACCATCGATGAATACTTTCAAGGATTCACGACGAGGTTTGATCACTTGGCCCTCCTTGGAAAGCCCTACGATCACGAAGATCAAATTGAATTCATCTTAGGCGGTTTACCTGAAGAGTACAAGACGGTAGCTGACCAAATTGAGGGTCGTGATGTCCCTCCTTCCCTCTCTGAAGTGCATGAAAAACTTCGGAATCGTGAAGCGACGTTGCATACGTCAACTGTCTCAACACCGTCTCTGCCTATCACAGCTAATGCTGTCTCTCATCGTGGCTCAAACAACAATGGTCACCATCGTCGCAACAACAACAACTACACCCGTGGAAATCAAACGTGCAGCAACAACAACTTACTCCGCGCAATCCACAACAACACACTCCAAGAGGCTACCAAGGCAAGTGCCAAATCTGCGGCGTGTTTGGACATAGCGCTCGTCGATGCTCTCAACTGCACACCCAGTCTCGTGACCACCAGAACATGAACTCCTCGTCGGCCTCATCATACGCACCGTGGCAACCGCGTGCAAACATGGTCACAGTTCCTGCAAACGACAATGCAACGAACTGGCTCATGGACAGCGGCGCGACGCACCACCTCACCTCCGACCTGAACAACCTCGCGCTCCACCAGCCTTACCACAGAGGTGAAGATGTCACCATTGCTGATGGTTCGGGTTTGACCATCACTCACTCTGGTTCTACATCACTCTCTACTCCTACTCGTCCATTACAACTTAGAGATGTTCTTTGTGTTCCTGATATTCAGAAAAATTTGATATCAGTTTATCGCTTATGCAACGCTAATTGAGTGTCGGTTGAATTCTTTCCTGCACATTTTCAGGTGAACGACCTCAGCACGGGAACCCCGTTGCTCCAAGGCAAGACTAAGAACGAGCTGTACGAGTGGCCAGTCACCTCCACCTTCGCCTCATCCTTCCTCGCCACACCTACACCAAAGACCACCCTCACCTCATGGCACTCAAGACTTGGCCACCCATCATTTTCTATTTTAAATTATCTTGTTGCAAACTTTTCCTTACCTATTTCCAGTTCTTTGAAAGACACTTTTCAGTGCACCGATTGCTTTATCAATAAAAGTCATCAACTTCCTTTCTATACAAATACCATAACCTCTTCCCACCCTCTAGAATATCTCTACACCGATGTCTGGTCCTCTCCTATCCTCTCCATTGATAACTATAAATACTACCTTGTCATTGTCGATAACTTTACCCGTTATACCTGGCTCTACCCACTTAAACTAAAATCCCAAGTTAAAGAAACCTTCATCACCTTTGCTGCCCTTGTCGAGAACAAACTGAAACAACGAATTGGAACACTCTACTCAGACAATGGTGGAGAGTTCATTGCCCTTCGCTCCTACCTCTCAAGCCGTGGCATCACACACTACACCACACCGCCCCACACACCCCAACTCAATGGCATTTCCGAGCGCAAACATAGACACATCGTCGAAACTGGTCTCACACTTCTCGCCACAGCAAAGATGCCACACAGCTACTGGAGCTATGCATTCACCACCGCCATCTATCTGATCAACAGGATGGTCACACCAGTTCTAAATGGCGACTCACCCTACCATAAGCTCTTCCAGCAGCAACCCAACTACCTCAAACTTCGAGTTTATGGCTGTCTTTGCTACCCATGGTTGCGCCCTTACACCAGGCATAAGCTCGAGCCACGCTCTGTCCCATGCATCTTCATCGGGTACTCCTTAACGCATAGTGCATACCTTTGCCTTCACAGAGAAAAAGGCCGCATTTATACGTCGCACCATGTTCAGTTTCTCGAAACAGAGTTCCCCTTTCAAACTCCTATACCAACATCACTAGAATCCCATGAAGACAGCCACGACCAGCCACCCTCTTATCATCCTCCCACGCCAATCCCGACATAGACACCTCGTACAGCTCCTCTTACCTTGCCTACGTGTCAAGGTCCTTCTCCCGCAATGTCAGGTATGAATTTACTCCCTAACACTTCTCTGCCATCTCCACATGTCTCTGCAACTCCGCCCTCTGCAACTCCACCAAACCCGACAAACTTACCTCCTCCATCATCTCCAACACCTAATACAACACCACCAGAACCACCAAACCCCACACCTGACCCTCCCGTGGAAACCAATCAACCGCCACCCGCTATAGCAAATGCTCATCCCATGAGAACTCGATCTAAGAACAAGATCACCAAACCAAACACCAAACTCTCCCTTACAGTCTCTACAACCCCTCACAAACCAAAAATACCCACCTCAGTTGCAGAGGCACTTCGAGATCCTCGTTGGCGAGCTGCCATGCTTGCAGAGATCAACGCGATCATCAGGAATGGCACTTATGTCTTGGTTCCACCAGAACCACAACAGAACATCATCGGTGGTAAATGGATTTTCACTATAAAATACTTGCCTAACGGTGAAATAGACAGGTACAAAGCGAGGTTTGTCGCAAAAGGATTCCATCAACAGCAAGGCCACGACTTCCATGAAACCTTCAGCCCTGTCATCAAATCCACAACGATCCGGTCAGTCCTTAATGTTACTGTGAAGAACGCATGGTCAATACGCCAACTTGACGTCAACAATGCTTTCCTACAAGGTACTCTTGATGACGAAGTTTATGTAGCGCAGCCTCAAGGTTTTGTAGACAAAGACAACCCCACCTATGTTTGCCGCCTCAAGAAAGCCCTCTATGGTCTCCGCCAAGCTCCAAGAGCATGGTACATGGAACTGCAGAATCATTTACTAAAACTTGGGTTCAGCAACAGCACTGCAGATACCTCTCTCTTCACTAGGCACGTTGGTAAGGACTCCGTCTACATACTTGTCTATGTCGATGACATGTTGATAACCGGCAGCTCCACTCCTCTCATCAACGCCTGCATCAATGAGCTCTCTACACGGTTCTCTATCAAGGATCTAGGCGAACTCCACTATTTCCTTGGCATTGAGGCTACTCGCACGCGTTCTGGTCTCCACCTAATGCAGAAACGCTACATTACAGAGCTCCTCTCGAAGACCAGTATGCTCCAAGCTAAACCTGTCTCTACTCCTATGTCACCGACTCCCAAACTCTCCATTGGCTCAGGTACTCGACTTGACAGTCCCACTGAATACCGTCGGGTCGTCGGCAGCCTCCAATACTTAGCGTTAACGAGACCAGACATTGCCTTCGCTGTTAATCGTCTATCTCAGTTCATGCACCAGCCCACTGACCTCCACTGGCAGGCTGCAAAACGTGTCCTTCGCTACCTCTCAGGGACACCAACTCATGGAATTCTCTTGCGACCAGACACTCCCATGACCCTCCATGCCTATTCTGATGCCGATTGGGCCGGGGACACCGACGACTATGTCTCCACAAATGCCTATGTCGTCTATCTTGGATCCAATCCTATCTCTTGGTCGTCGAAGAAACAACGAGGCGTCGCGCGATCGTCCACCGAAGCCGAATACAGGGCTGTTGCCAACACAGCGTCTGAACTCTGATGAGGCCATCCAACCAGTAGCTGAACCAGAGACCAACCAGCTGCACCAATCAGCCAGCCAAAAGACCAGCCAGGATATGTGCTCAGTCAAAACAGTATATCTCACCAAAGAGGAGAAATATTTACATGAAACTAATTTTCATGTATACTACACTAACCAAGGAGTCAACCACAATTGGAATCATACCAAAATCTATCCGGAGCAGGAAGATATCAATTTTACAAACCGGAGGTTACCCAGCCCATCCATCCGCGAGTACCCGAGTTTAGAAGCTGTTTCAAGCCCAATAAAGAAGTACTTTGGCCCAAAACATCTGATAGAATTCAATATGGATCTCTTAGCTTTGCAACAAGCCCATAATGAAGAGAAATGGTCACGGAAATATGAAGTTATGGCCCAATCTTCAAAACATGCCAAACCATTCCTACACTTGCCTTATTTGGAAGATCCGAGTTTTGCATCAATTCAATCTCAAGAAAGGTGACCAGGAGACCTTCTAAGTCATTCAGAGGCACTACACAACATATTAAGGAGCACCAGAGTACACATGATCAGGCGGATCCCAATTAGACAAGAAAATAAGCTTGGTTTACCCACATTGGCCAAACCAGCACCATTTATGGAAAGTATCCAAGATCTTTTACTTGGTCAGTTTGGTTCGACCCAAACTTATCTATGGAAGCCAGGAGATCATCTTAACCATCCAGAAGACATAATCCACGATCCAGGAGAGTCCTATGAGTTCATACCATGCACCAACCAACATAGGATCAAGAAGATGCTCATTAACACCAAACTGCCTTATTTGGAGATTCTTGCAATCCAGCTCCAACAGCTCTTTTCTCATTTATTTCTGGACGTGATAATCACCTTAGAAGAAGTCACGAATATCCCAAGGAAGCTTTCTTATCCCTTAAACCCGACCAGGTTCAAGAAGACTCAAGATTCTTATTTGGAGCCAAAATCCCTTAAAGAGCTCCAAACGGCTAGTTTTTCGATTTCTTGCTTAGTTTTGATTTGTTTCCTTTTCTAATTGTTTTAGAACGATAATACCTTTGTCTCTGAGCATTATATAAGCTCCCAGACGTGCATTGTAAAGATCACCCTCAATCATCAAGTTAATAAGAAGTTTTATTCAGTTTTATCAAAGATAGTTTCTTTGCATAAAAGTTGTTCTTTAGTTCCTAAGTTGTGAGAAGCATTAGGAGACTATAGAGCTCGTGGTTCATAGGTTCTTTGTGAGATTCAAGAGCCTTGAGACACAGATTGAGAGAGTCAATCAGCACCCATGGATTGAGAGAGTCAATCACCATCTATCCACCATCGTCTTCCATCCATCCATCATCAAACTTTTATCAATCACTCATTCCATTCCTTTATCCATTTAGTTTCAGTTCTTATTTTTGTATTCATAAACTCACTGTTCTTCCTTTATTTTCAGGTTAGATTGGACAGAAAGGGATAGCAAGTCGGCCATCATCACCATCTTTCCATCCGATCTCAATCCTTACCGATAAGATCGACCCATCAACCATCCAAACCATCGGCCCAGCTTCCGTGCCTGTATCATTTAACAACTTTTACCCTAGATCAATATACGAGTCAGTTTGCCCCCTAGAGCAAGCCTCAGCCGACTTCTTCTTTCTTGTGAGATTCAAGTGAGCAGAGTCTTGAACTGAATCAAGGATCCATCATCATCCTTGTGGTGTTCTTCTTTCCATCGTCTTCATCATCAATCGATCCAACAAGAGAGAGCGTGCAAGCCAGCTTGTTAGATTCCTTCCACACTTGATCTCTCATCCGGTTAGGTGTTCATCAAACGACCATCCTTTGTTCTCAAGAGAGTGCGTGAAAGCCAGCTTGAGAATCCATCATCACCACCCTTCCAAAGACTCCTCCGAGTCTTATATCAAACTCCGCTGGATATGTTCACTCTTCTCTGACCTTGGCATTACCCTCAACACTGCTCCTGTGGTCTACTGCGATAATGTCGGCGCCACATACCTGTCTGCTAATCCAGTCTTTCACTCACGGATGAAACACATCGCGCTAGACTATCACTTCATCAGAGACAATGTCCAGTCCGGAGCACTTCGTGTCACACATATCTCCACGAAAGATCAACTCGCTGACGCACTCACGAAACCATTAGCTCGGCCGCGCTTCACGGAACTCTTATCCAAGATTGGAGTCACTGACCTGCCTCCATCTTGAGGGGGCATATAAGAGAGATATAGTTAGAGGACTTAGTTGTAATTACTTAACTCTGTAATCTTTATATATTTTGTAAATGTTCTCAATCAGTAATAATGAGCCATTACATTCATAGAGATTACAGAGGAACTAGGAAGAGAAAAGGTTAAAGCTTTGAAAAATCAGGATGATTTCTTTCAAGAAAAATCAGGATGGTTTCTTTCAAGAAAAAACAGGATGGTTTCTTTCAAGAAAAATCAGGATGGTGTGTTGACGAATGTTGCGAAAGACTCGTGATTGATGTTCGAAACATATAGACGTGAATCGATTGATGAGTCTCCGCCACGTGGAAATTAGATCCTTTACGAAATGTTTTTTTTTATTTTAAATGTGTAATGCCAAACCAGATATCTTATTGGATTTAAAAGATAGAAAAATACCCTAAGATAGTCATAAAAAATTTTTTGTCACAAAAATAACATTTAAAGAAAAAATGACCAAAATAACATTTATTACAGGGTTAACAAAATGACTAATATATATTTATACCCTTTGGATTAACTAATCTAGATTTATGGTTTAGAGTTATGAGGTAGGATTTTGGGAGTGGGGTTTAAAATAAAATAAAAATTATTTTTTTGAAAATAAAAAAAAATATTAGTTTGGTCATTTTTGTTTTTGAAGGCAATTTTTGTGACAAAAACTTCAAAAGAGATTATTTGAGAGATTTGCCTTTAAAATATCGTTTACTAATCAAAATTTGATCAAATAACAAAAAAAATTACTAAAGTACCTCCAACGAACGTCTACTTGAACAATTAAATATTTAAAAGAAACAAAAATTAGAGATTGTTATGAATTATAGTGGATTGTCATAAACAAATAGCTCATGGTCGATATGTCCATGGTCGGCCCGTTCATTATCGGTCCAACCATAAACCTATTGCATCTAGGTTTAGAAGGATAAGAAACTTATTCCTTATTGGATTTGGATGTTTTCCTTTTCCTAGTTGGATTATGAGTTGTACTCTTTCCTTTTTCTTGATGGATTTACCTATTTGTAATCTCTATATAAATGGAACCCCTTGTAAGTTTTATGCAATACGAAATACACAAGCAATACACACACGAAATTCCTCTCCTTCTCTCTTTGATTTACAACACATTATCAGCACGATAACCTCTAAATCCCTAAGCTAAAAGATCCGACACATAAACCCTTAATCTCACGATTTCTCTCTCTCTCTCTCTCTCTCTCTCTCTCTCTCTCTCTCGATCAAAAACCTAGATGGCAAGAACCATCATCGATCGTGAATCTCCATTGATCCTGATCCAAGCTTGCTTCATGAACGATCCTGAGCCTTGTTCAAAACCGATCCAGCAAGTCTAAGCCAAGAGGATTCACGACCGAAAGGACACAAGTTCCAGCTCGCAATTTTCTCTCTCTTGGTGGTCCATTCAAGACCGGTGGTTTAATTCTAGGTTGCATTATATCCATATAACCGCATGATCATATAGAAATTGCTCTTTTGGATTGCCTTGTTTGGTCATAAGACTTGTTTGATAAAACCGAATGACTTGTTTGCATCATTAGTATGGCCGAATTGAGATAGAATGCTAGGTTGATGACCTAACCCTAATCGATTACTAAAACCTAATCTATCTAAATTAAATATGATCACATAGAATCCATATCCTAGGATTGCTAGATTCATGCTTGAAATAGATTGATTGGACAAACCCAAACCGTATGGAATCTTGAAACCCTAACTTGGTCGAATTATGGATTGAATGTTTTAAGATTGATATCGATCTCCTTGTTTTAGAATTCGACCACCTAGAATAGATTGTGATCTTGGCATGATCTGATTGATTTGATTGAGGTTACTTGAACATATAGATCACGTTTGATAGGCTTGCATGAACATATAGAAATAACTTGTTAGGAATGTTTTGGTCGAATGACTTGATTGCAAGGTTGTTGGGCCCAATATTCAGCCTCGTCGAATAGATCGAGCTAGGATTTTGTGACCAACTGCATATCCGAGTTAATAGGAGGGTGGTTACGAAGATCAAGGGGAGAGTGCGACTATGAAAGAGAAAAGGAGGAGAGCTAAAGGCAGCGCGCAAAACCCTAGCAATACACTTTAGACCTGCGACCTCGACCTCGATCTCTTTAGCTTATTGTTTGTAATCTCTTTAAATCGATCTCAACCTCGAGTCTAGAAATGTTGTTGTATACATCTTATTGATTCAATACAAAGTCCATTTTTGTCAACCGGAATCTGATTACATTGTTGTGTTCTGAGGACATTGTTTGCCCACCTTTTTCTATCTTAGTTCATAATCAAACATTACCAAATACTTAGTGTGGGTTTAATGATCCACAATGGTCATATAAACTTTAGACCTAAAGTAGAAAACATATGATTTAAGATGTCGAAAATCATAAACTTGGATTTTGTTTTCTGAAATTTCTCTGGTGATAATTACTTGCAATGGGCATTGGATACTAAGATTATCTTGAAATCAAAAGGTCTTGGTGAATGTATCACCAAGGACAATAATGCAAGTGAGAAAGATAGATACAGAGCTATCCTAATAATTTTCCATCATCTTGCTGAGAGTCTCAAAGATCAGTATTTTGACAATAGAGAATCCCTTAAACCTTTGGACATAATTGAAAACTAGATATGATCTCCAAAGAACGGTGTTATTACCAAAGGCTATGAATGAGTGGAGAAATCTCTGAATCCAGAACTACAAGTCCGTGGACGAGTATAACTCAGCCCTATTTATGATAGTTTCTAAATTGAAACTGTGTGGTGATAATATAACGGACAAGAATATGCTAGAAAAGACCTTCTCCACCTTCCACAATATAATGTATTGTTACAACAACAATACCGTGAAAAGAGCTTTACCACATATGCAAATCTGATCTCATGTCTATTGCTGGCTGAGCAAAATAATGAATTATTGATGAGAAACAGTGAATTGAGACCTCCTGTATCAACCCCACTACCTGGTCAATGTGGCCACAGAAAGAATCTAACCACGTCCATAACAATAGGCCACACGGCCAAAGAAACCATTATGGTCGAGGCCGTGGGCGATGGCAAGGACGTGGTCGAGGGTATCAACACAATTTCAGCCATGGTCAAGACCAAGGTCATGGTATCTCCTCTAAACCACAACACTCGACCAAATCAGTATGCCATAGGTGTGGGATGGATAACCATTTGGCTAAGACATGTAAGACTCTCAAACATCTTGTTGAAATTTACCAAGAAAATTTGAAAGGGAAGAATCCTGAAACCCATTTGGTCTATCAAGATGGTGAAGATGATTTTGATCATGAAAATGATGATCTTATAGAATATGAAACTTCTGATTACCTAAAAGAATCCAGTTGATTTCGACATCAAACTTATGTGTTTTCTTTGTTTGAATCTCTTTGAATTTACTTTATTTCTTTGATTGAATGAACACTTAAAAACGCCAATATAAGTACCATAGCATGTATAGCCAGTCTAATAGAAGGCTATTGCCAGACATGTATATTATTGTCTAAAGGGCACACATCTAGAAATATCTGATGCTTTATATTCACCCAGAGAAGCCCATTGAGTTACTAAGATATAAGAATGAATGGTTTCCATATAGAAACAATGGACGAAGGAAACAAAGAGTTCCTTCAGACATAGAAATACACCCAAGGCCATAAGAAAGTGGTTATGACTATACCTGCATTCTCTACTAGTCTTTAATATGCCAAGATCAATATGATAAAGGCTAGATGCCGAAGTGAACAAAAGGTTTACTAAGAATTTCACTTTATGGCATGACCGGCTTGGCCATCCCGGTCCAAACATGATGCGTAAATTGATAAGTAATACAAAAGGTCACACACTGAAAGAAAGATGAGTTATGCCTAAGAATCTCACGTGTGTAGCATGTAGACAAGGGAAACTCATTGTTAGGCCATCACCAGTCAAAGTGACTAAGAAAACATTAAATTTTCTGAAAAGAATACAAGGTGATATATGTGGACCAATACACCCACCTTGTGGGACATTACGATATTTCATGGTCCTTATTGATGCTTCGACCAGATGGTCACATGTATGCCTATTGTCCACACGAAATTTGGCATTTGCAAGATTACTTGCTCAGATAATAAGATTAAGAGCTCACTTTCTAGATTTTCCTTTAAAGACTATACGTCTTGTTAATGCTGGTGAATCCATATCCCAAGCGTTTAATGATTATTGTATGTCAATGGGGGTAAGTGTGGAACATCCCGTGACATACACAAAACGGCTTGGTCGAATCTTTTATAAAACGCATACAACTTATTGCTCGACCATTACTCATGAGGTCGAAGCTTCCAGTCTCAGCTTAGGGACATGCAGTTTTACATGCAACAAAGTTAATTCTCATCAGGCCATCTAGTGAGCATAGATATTCCCCATCACAATTAAATCACGGGTCATGAGCCAGACATATCTTATCTAAAGACATTTGGATGTGCCAATTGCTCTACCACAGAGAACAAAGATGGGACCTCAAAGGAGGATGGGGATATATGTTGGATATGAATCTCCCACAATAATTAAGTACCTTGGGCCAACTACGGGTGATTTATTTAAGGCCAGGTAGGCGGATAGTCATTTTGATGAAGACTATCCAACATTAGGGGGGGGATAATAATAAGCTGGTAAAAGAAATAGAATGGAATCAACCATCATTATCTTGGCAAGACCTCGTACTAAAGAATGTGATTTAGACGTCCAAAAGATTATACATTTACAAAGGCTAGCTAATCGATAACCAGACTCATTTGCTGACCCAAAGAAAGTGAATAAGTCATATATACAAGCTTGTAATGCACCAATACGTATTGAAGTCCAAGAGGGCCATAATCAAGTTGCTACAAGAGTCTAGACAACGTGTGAAAAGTGGTAGACCAATAGGTTCCAAAGATAAGAATCCTCGGAAACAAATGAAAGGTGCAGAGAATGAAACAAATCCGAGGTCGAGGAAACCACAGACATGGACATAAGGCCGGTCAGCTCTAAGGTACCAAACACTGAGGCTAGGGACGCCAAGCTTCAGGGTACTAATGGTCCTGATAATCATGAGATTGTAATCGATTGTATCATGTCTGGAATACATTGGAACAGAAAAGATGTTGACATAGATGATTTATTTGCATACAAGGTATCACTTGAACTTATGGATATAAACAAGGATCATGAACCCACGTCAATAATATAGTGCACTCTTAGATCAGATTGGCTTAAATGAAAAGAAGCTATAGACGTGGAGGTAAACTCTTTGAGGAAGAGAAATGTGTTTGGTCCAATGATAAGGACACCTTATGATATAAAACCAGTTGAATATAAGTGGGTCTTTGTGAGGAAAATAAATGAACATGGTAGAATCGTGAGATATAAAGCACGGCTTGTTGCACAAAGATTTTCACAGAAACATGAATAGATTATGAGGAGACATACTTCCTTGTGGTGGATGTAACTACTTTTAGATTCCTAATAAGTCCGGTTATAAAATAGAAATTAGACTTGCGGTTAATAAATCTAGTAACTGCATACTTATATGGTATATTGGATAATGAGAAATACACGAAAGTACCAGAGGGTGTTGAGCTTAAAGATAAAGCTAGTTCTCGAGAAGAACATTATATAAAGTTGATATGAATATCCTAGGAATCTCTGGAGAAATTTTCCAAACGGTCGAATATCTTAAGAAATAATTTGAAATGAAAGACCTCAAAAAGAACAAATTTTTGTTTGGGGTTACAACTTGAGTACATAAATGATGGAATCCCTGTGCATCAAATGGCATATACAGGAAAGGTACTCAAAAGATTCAACATGGGCCAATCTCACCCATTGTCGAGCCCCATGGTCGTGAGGTCCTTGGTCCGGACACCGACCCTTTTGATCCAAAGAAGAATGATGAAAGAGCCCTTGGTCCAGAAGTACCATATCTAAGTGCCATAGGAGCTTTAATGTATCTGGCGAGCCAGACTCAACAGACATATGTTTTTTCGTGAATCTATTATCTAGATTTAGCTCATGTCCGACCATAAGGCACTGGAACGGGATTAAACATATTCTTCGTTATTTATAAGGAATAAAAGATTTTGGTTTAGTTTATTCTAACCAATTTAATACTGACCAGTCCAAAGAGGGGTTAATTGGGATTGCTGATGCAGGTTATCTATTAGATCTCAGATATGTTATGCAATATCTTGATAATCCATGAAACAAACCATCGTAGCAACATCAGCCAAAATTCATGTGTGTGTTTGGTTGAGAGTATGGGATGGTTGACGGGATGACTAATCACATCCGATCAGAGTACAAGATGGTCAACGATAAAGAAACACATCCGTGTGGACTGTGTGATATCCGTGGGCGTAGAGGGGCCAACCATCATGTGCAAGTTACAAAAGGCTGGAGAGGTCTGAGTGGTACAAGTTCGTTCAAGTAACAATTCAGCTGATTTATTCATCAAATCACTACCAACCTCGACGTTCAAGAAGCTAATACATCATATTGGAATGCGTAGATTGAAAGATCTTCAGTGAGGTACAAAACAAGGGGAGTAATAAGCGTTATACTCTTTTTTCCTTAAACATTGTTTTATTTTATTGGGGTTTTCCTGGTCAAAGGTTTTAATGAGGCAACATCTAAGGCGTGTTACATGGTTATGACATCAATGGGAAATGTTATAAACCATAGTGGATTGTCATAACCGGTTAGCCCATGGTCGATAGGTTCATGGTCGGCCCGTTCATTACCGGCCCAACCATACACCTATTACATCTAGGTTTTGGTAAACCTCAACCATGTGGGTTTAGATTTAGAAGAGATATGAAACCTTTTCCTTATTGGTTTAGGATGTTTTCCTTTTCGTAGTTGGATTTGGATTTGTACTCTTTCTTTTTCTTTGATGAATTTACCTATTTGTAATCTCTATATAAAAGGAACCCCTTGTAAGCTTTATGCAATATGAAATACACAAGCAAAACACACACAAAATTCCTCTCGTTCTCTCTTTGATTTACAACAGGGATGGATATTTCAATGTATTAACGGGTTTGGTTTAGGTTTGTTTTGGTTTATTTAGATTTAGAAAAACTTCAACGAAGATCAACCCAAACTAGTTTGGCTTGTGTTATGTTTGGTTCGATTTATATTTGGTTTGGTTTGTGTTTAGTACGATTTTAATTTTGGTTTGATTTGCATTCAGTGCGGTTTAAATTAGTTTCGTTTTGTGTTTGTTTAGTTTAATCGAATGATTCTTTTTGTTCTAATTTACTTACAAAATATAATTTATAAAAACACAAAAATATTATTTGACATTAAATAATTATTTTTTATATTTAAATGTAAAGCTACACATCCTAATAACGATATAAATAAGATAATTCTTTTCAATAGCTATTTTTAAGTTTTTGTCACCAAAATAGCAGTAAAAAATGACTGAAATATTTTTCTTTTATTTTGAAAATTTTTAATATTTATTTTTATTTTAAAAAATTTTAAACTCACACCGAAAATTCTATCCCATTAGTGTAAACCTTAAGTCTTGATTGACTAACCCTAGAGATATAAATAGATATTTACACTATTTAGTAAATTTTATTTTGATTATTTTTCCATTAGAAGCTATTTTTGACAAAAACCTTTTAGGATTATCGTAAAATATTTCTCATAATATATGTGATATAATATTTTTTTTTTGTTTTCAAACTATCATAATTTTTCAGTTGTGATATTAATATATAGATCATATTATATTATTTATTTTAGTTGTGTTTATTCTGCTCATTCAAAAGTGAAACATATAAATTTATGTTTACTTGATTAAGTTAAATTGTTAAATATATTAAAATTTTAATAATATTAATATATTTAATTAATATAATTAAAACATTTTAACTTTTTGGTTTGATTTGGTTTAAAACAAAACTAAACTGAGCTATTTGAATTAATAAAATATTGAACTAGATAGTTTAGATGTATATTATAGTTTGGTTTGGGTTGGTTTGAGTTTGTTTTGGGTTGGTTCGGCTTGGTTTGGTTTGGTATGGTTTGATTATTTTACCCATCTTCTAATAAAAACAAAGGATTCAGGTTTAAGATACTGATTTTAACAGGCGTTAACATTTAACTGATTCATTTTTTTTTGAAGATAAAACAAAAAAACTTATTACCCACTAAAATCATAATAAAATGTTAATATTAATTTTAAGAGATATTCTCGTGAGTATATGACCGATAAGGATGCTTTAAGCCATCTGTTCACCGACAGACAGATGCACACGCGTCAAGTTATGCTCCTCGGAAGTGACCGTGGACTTTTCTCGAATGTGTAATTAGTCAACCTAAGATGCATAAGTCTGAGGTTGGCTATGCAGCTGTATTTTCTTAATAATTTAAAGAGTGATTGGCTATTTATTAAGAAAAACTTTTCGACAACAAAATTATAAATAAAATCCTATTCTATATTTTGATGCCATATCAAAAATCCAAACCGGTATCGAAGAACCAACATAGTAAAAAAAAAATTGCAAGCATTTTTTGCTAATTTGTACGTAATTTTTTTCTTAGTTTTTCGAATATGACTGAGAAAAAATTGCGAAAAATCGTGTAAGAGTTTAAAGTTAGATTACTTAGGATATAAGTTAATTATGACCTAGAATTAAATTTTGAAAGCAATGACAGAACGAGTTTCCAGCCTCTAACTGGTACGTTTCGTGGGTGAACTCTTGCTCCCAAAATCTACTAGATCAAAGAGAATATGATTACAAAACAATCAAACAGCTTAGCTATAGAATACAACAACCTTGATAAAATAGACTTAAGCCTAAGCTATTATATATATATGTGTTGTGTCTCTTCCTCTTGCTATCAAAAACCTTGTTGTTTGATACTTGTTGCAGTAATCAGATATGTTGACTTATGCTTATAGTTGTTATTTTGAAGCCTAATCACCCATGCATGTATGATCGAGTAACAATAACTGGAGTGGGCTTCAGCGATATTCGGTCCAATAGAGGATGTTGCTTGACAGAAGGCTTGCTGGGCCTGAAACCCATTCTTCACAAATTGACTTACATCTTTGAATTTCCTCCAGAAGGAATGTGAAAGCTGGTCATTCTGTCGGTATACATCGTCTTCACCAACTGCGAATAGTTTGTTGTAAACTTCACTTCTGTAAAACAAAGTATCTTCATATATTCCATAGCCCATATCAACGCTTTACACTCAGCATGTAAAAGGGACATGCTATGTCAGATTGTCTTGGATCTCATTACCGTACTAGTTGCTTCCCTTGTAAATGAAACCCATCCTTGACCCAAAAACTTATCATTTTCTTTCCAAAAACCATCGATACAATACAACCGAACAACATAACCTTTATTGTCCTCTTCCATTGGATGATCATCTCCGAAATTCCTCGACTCCTTTATCTGCGCTTCAGCCCATAAAGCAGTTTCTTCTTCCGCAACCTGCAACATCTTATGTGGGTTCCCATTCGTATCCCTAGATAACTTTGCATTCTAATTCTTCTAAATATACCATAATATCCAAGGAAAATAACTAGAGTCCAAGTTTTTCGAGAATTTTCAAAAAAGATAATCCATATTTGTGAAAATCGACTGAGTGAAAAATCCACCCCGAAGCAGAAGGAAGTTTAGATAAAACCCATGTCTGCAAACCTAGTGGACATTGAAAAGAACATGGTTTACGGTTTCCTCTGTCGTACCACATATAGTGCAACACATGTCACATTGTTTACCTCTTGCTTTTAAATTTTTTGTTACTAGTAAACTCCCAGAGATCGCTTGCCAAATGAAGTGTTGCAGCTTTGGGGAGCACTTTAGTTTTCAAGTGGAAGCCAACAGAGGGCGAATAGTTGGGCCAAACACCTCAAGAGCCAAATTCATGTCTGAATATAGACATTCCGTATTATATCCCGAATTCACCGAGTAACTCCCTGGAATTATAAATACCAGCCCAAAGCGTCAGTCTGCAATGAGAGACTGACCGGCATACTCCTAATATTTTTTACATCATCAGAATGAATGTAAGCCTTCAGAAGATCCACGTTTCAAGTACGATCCCTTAAATTAGTAAGTTCTTAACTGTCAGTGACGTCTTAAGAAACTGCTTTTGAGATTTTGGTAGTGCTGATCTCGGGCGATGAACAGGAATCCAAGGATCGGTCCAAGCAGAAATGGAATTACATGTACCCACTCTTTTGATTAGCCATTTATTAACCAGAGATCAAGCTGAGATTATATTCTTCCATCCATATTATGGGATTCAAAGGATCTGTATTCCTATAGTAATTCCCTTTAAATACTCGAGAGAATAATGAATCTGGTTTTTCAATTAACGCCATAGTTATTTGGCCAACAAAGCCGTGTTAAAATTCTGTAGATCTCAAAAACCTAGACCTCCATGTTCCTTGTCTTGGCACATTTTATTCCAGGAGTACCAGTGTAAACTTCTTACATTTCCATTACTACTCCACCAGAAATGGTCTATCACACTCGTCATCTTCCTCGTCAATGTTTTGGATAGTCGGTAGCATGACATGACATGAGTAGCCATCGCAGCTGCAACTGACTTAAGTAAAATATCTTTCCCTCCTTTTGTGAGATACGGGACCGTCCACCCATTAACCTTAGTATTTATTCTCTCATTCAAGAAGCCAAATATTTGGACTTTTGAACCTCCTAGGCTTTCTGGGATTCCTAGATAGGTGCTCATTCCCCTGATTGCATGAATCTCAAGAATATTGTGTATTTCCTCCCATGTATTGGGCAGTACCTTATGCCCAAATTGAATAGATGATTTATCAAAATTAACCTGCTGTCCTGACGCACACTCATAGTTCTTAAGGATCCGTAAAATGACCTCAAATTTCTCTCGTTGGGCTTTGCAAAAAATTAAACTATCATCAGCAAACCGAAGATGTGGATTTGGTGAGCTCCCTCGTGATATCTTTAAGCATGTTAATTGTTTCAGCCGTTCTTGTTTCCTAATATTTGTAATAAGATCCTCTGTGCAAAGAATAAAAAATTACGATAAAAGCGGGTCTCGCTGTCTAAGTCCCCTTTGGGGAGTAATATATCCGCATGGCTGTCCATTTACTTGGATTTTGTACTTAACCGAAGTAATGCATTGCATAATCTTTGAAACCCAAGTGGAAGAGAAACCCATCTTGATAAAGATCTTTTGTATGAAGGGCCATTCTAATCTGTCATACGCATTAATCATATCTATCTTCATAGCGAAAAAACTTCTCCTTACAGAAATTATTTGTCCTTAAGGCATGAAACATCTCCTGAGCAATCAAGATGTTATCTGAAATTAACGTTCTGAAACAAAAGCAGATTGTGTTTCCGATATCAATCCGGAAAGTAAAACTTTAAGATGCTGGCATAAAACTTTGGAAATAATCTTATACCCCACCTTACATAAGCTGATCAGACGTAAATCGGTCATCCGACTCGGCCTGGCCGTCTTAGGTATAAGATAAATACTTGTCGCATTTACTCTTTCGTCCTGAAAACCTCAGTCCAAAAAGTCATTTACCATGCAAACGACATCATCTTTAAGTATTGACCATGACTGCTGGAAGAAAAGTGTTGTCATACCATCCGGTCCTAGGGCTTTTTTTGGGTGCATAAAAAACAAAGCATTTTGTACCTCATCCTCCGTAACCTTCTGATTCAACCTTGAATTCTGGATATCTGTAACTAGCTCAGGATCTTCCTCCAAAAATGACTATATCAGAGGGTGATGTCGATTTAAAAATTGTCTTAAAATAATTCATTGTCACTGTCTCAATTTGCTATTCTGAATTGATCCAATTACCCTCGTCATTATACAATACAATTAACTTATTTTGTGCTCTTCGCTGTTTTGTAAGTTTCTGATAGAATTTCGTATTCTTGTCACCCTTTGAATGCCATAAATTTTTCATCTCGATAAGCCACTTTTAATTTCCTAGTAACCTCCATGATTTCTGAATGAGATTTCGAATCATCATTTTTAATTTCTTCCAGGGCCTTATGAAGATTGTTAATGTTTTTTTTACCATATGGTAAAATTGTTTTCCTCATACAAAAATCTCATGTCGACAGTTTCTAATTCTTTCTACTAGACCACCTCCATTTGGTGGTACTGAGACAGTCCAACCTCTTTTGATTTCCTCCATAAGACCATCCTCACCTATACATCGCTTATCAAACCGAAATTACCGTTAAGTTTTAATGATTTGTCCTCTATTGTAGCAATAATTGGCCTATGATCTGATCCAGTAATGCCCAAATATTATGCAAAAGAGCAAGGAAATAGGGAGTGCCATTCTATATTCCAGAGCTCGATCCAAGCGACATCGAATAATTTTTCCTCCTCTTCTTCCACTCCAGGAAAAAGAATTTTCCAAACTAGGAAATTCAAGAAAACCAAAAATGTCAATCATGTTATTGAATGGAAGAAAACTATTCGCATGTCTCTATGAGCGTCCTTGTTTTTCATGATTCCTTGTTATCTCATTTAAAATCTCGTATAATGAACCAGGGATCCTTCCGTTGTATTCCTAAACGTATCAAATTTTCCCAAACATAATCCCCGAGATCCTAGACTGGATCACCATATACAAAGGAGAGAAAAATATGATGGCCATTGTATTCCGCCTCAACATCTATAAGTCGGTTACTTGAAGAGATAGTATAAACTTTCAACGTTGAATTATAGAATAATACCAAACCTCCACTCCGGCCTCGAGAATCGACAATATGTAAGTATTGATAACCAAAATGAGTATAAAATCCTGAACAAAACTCTTTTGCTGTTTAGTTTTCAACAAAAAAAAGAAAGAAAAAGAAATCTGTGTTGTAAATCAAGAGAAGAAGTAGAGAGGATTTCATGGTTGCTCTATTGTATTATGAATATGTATAAAGCTTACAAGGGGTTCTCTTTATATAGGGATTACAAGATAAGTACAAACTACATAGGATAAGGATAAACATAACATAGGATAAATACTAAACCTTATCCATGTATACCAAACCTAAACAAAGTCTATCTAGGATTACATAGACTAAACCTATTAGCCATAGGTTTAGTAATCCCATCCCCCATAGGCTTACTGGTCGGTCCGGTACATCCGGTATAGTACGGTCCGGTACAGTCTGGTTAAGGCAATCCACCATCTGATTCCTAACACTCCCCCTTGGATACCATAACCTTAATAGAGCTCGTAGTGTGCTTTAATGTTGCCTCATTAAAACCTCTCCAGAAAAACCAAAAACCTAATAGAGAAAAATGGAAACCATGGACAGGAAAAAGAGTACAACACACACTACTCCCCCTGATTTGTACATCCTTGAATGTTGCTGATGTAATAGCTCTGTGTCTTGTAATGCTTCAGAATTCTTATGTCTTCTGAAACTTCATTTAATACTTGGACAAGATGTGTATCTTTATTGTCAAATTTATGCTCTTGGTCGGATGGTCTGATCTTATGGTCTTTGACCAAAATATACACATGATCATAGCTTGTGATTTTCATACGGATGGACATCAAGATCTGTGGTCTTGAATATGATGAAACATCGACCATCAACCATCACATTCCTTATTTGAATGGTTCCTTGTCCGATGGTCGGACATACTATGTTCCATGTGGACCTATATATGTTGGTCTTCGACCATACTCGGTTCTGGTCGGATGAGTCTCGACCAAAATACATTTATGAACTCTATTGTCTGATCATGGTACTACTTGTAATCCAAAGTTACAATCCTTATGATTTGGTACATTCTTCCCTTATGAATATATGTAAACCGTATATGCCAATGGCTTATCCATTATAGTCGATCTTTATTATCATTGATCGATCTATGTTGTGACATAGACTTCATCTATACACGTCCATGACTGGTTAATATATTGCAGCCCGATGTTGCTGCCATGATATGGTCGATGTACTGCGATAATGCAATGTCTCTGTACATTACTATGGGTTCCTTAGGACCTTCTTATCATCAGCTATACTTTAAACTATTCATACTAATATGCATGCTGATAGATAGTATCTCAAGTCCATAACATGACCCGAGCTTATATGTTTGTCGCCATTACTCATAAAAGATTAGTCGGATTAGAACCGGACATGGTCATGGTCGACATGGACATTAGGCGTGGACCAGATGGCTTGCCTCGGCCATCCTTCATTCTATTATATGTCTCGGACATGCTGATCTTACACACACACGTCCATGGCTTGTTGCATGGTCTGTTCTAAGGATTAACCAATGCCCTGAACCATTTAAACTTTCTATGGATTGGTTCAATATAAACACAAAGAGCTTCTCTTCTAAGAGAACACTTATATATATGTATGGACTGTGGTGCGACCACCATTGGATCAAATGCAACCTCAAGCCAAACCAACTGCCAAGAAACCAAAGAACCAAAGGAGGAGCCTTACCAGGGAGAGATACATAAGCTAATGGACGAGCTGGAGCAAGTAGATCCTTATGTAGTCGACTGGATGAGTGGAGATGAGGAGATGGACCAGAATGCAGCTCAGGATGATTTGATCTTCTCAACTGGACCGATTACAAGATCAAAGACCAAAGCTCAGAGACAAGCTCTACTAGTTCTGTTTGATCACGTGAGACAAGAGGAGGAATCAATCAAGACTGAAGATAAACCAGCATGTTGGTTTAATATGATTTCGATTTGTACTTAATTTGAACCAGTAAACCAAAGATAATTAGATTTAGGATTTTCGATTCAGAGTAAACCAATTGCAATTGGGTTTAGGGTTAGTAAACCAATTAGGAATAGGTTTAGATTAAACCAACTTGGTTTAGGATTAGGGTTAGACGTTTTCTTTATTTAACTAGCGCCGCTGAGAAGCTTAGGATTCATTCAATCAACACGAAACTTTTCAGCAAACTGCTTTCCTTGTTACTGCTTTCTCTGTTCAGCTAAAGGAACATTGATCTTCATCTAAAGGAAGGAATTCCTTGTGATCCATCAACGAAAATACAGGGTAATCCTGTGTCTTTGAGTAGCAACACATCTCTGAGGCATCCCCATCGCCAAGGAGAGAAGTTCATCAACAGATCCGAGTGCTAGTAGCCTCTAGATCAACCCTCTATCAATCCCCTTCAAGTGATCCGTGGAGAATAGCCTATCCAGGCCGCACCAGACTGATAGTTCTTACAGAACTCTTTGCTAAGTATCACTTAGTCTATCATTTAATATACATCTGCTATGTTCAGTCCATAAACAGCTAGGAACAATGTTGTTCTTGAGAATTTCTTTTTCTCATCTTTCTGGTACCTTTCTTATTATCTATCCAGTGAACCATATGCTACCCATGACATCTTTATATGTCAATATGTTTCTTATGACCAGACCTTATGAACTTTTATTCATAGACTTTATTAGATTTGAGATTATATGGTAGCATCCACCACATATGAGTATATCTACTTATAGTCTGTTCCTTAGTCTCTTGAATCTCTTTGTGTAACAAGCTATGCTTGAATGCCTTAAGTAGGAACATGAGCACCTTTAAAGCCACGTGGTCATGTCCTATCTCTCACGACTTTCTTTTCCTCACAAGACCTATTTATCACTGGTTTATCTGATGGCGTTTCTTATGTATGGCCAATACGCCTAATCTTTGTACTCTAACCCCACGTCTTTCTTTTAGTCTTAATCTTTATGAGTACTCTTACGTGGGTGCATGATCCTCGCATTATCTTATGTTCAATTGCTACTTATTTTGCGCATTCTTATCATTGGTACCAATACTATTTCTGCGTTCCATTCTATTCCATACATAAGATAATTGATTGCAATCTTATGACCTTTAATACTATGGTGTTTTGTCGTCCCAAATCACCTTCAATACCATGGGGTTGGCGTCCCAAATCCCATTGTATGGTATCATATATTGGTCGACCATTTTCTATGTCTGTGATGGTTTCCTTACAAACTCAGATTTGATTTTCAGCACCTTTCTTTTCTGAGGATTCTTATCTTATGGAACTCATTGGTCTATCTTGTATAGACTCAGTAGAAACTTTATTATGTCTCTCTAGGACATTCAAATCGTGGTGCAAGCTGGTTTATATATACATGACTTAGTCATTATATTCTTTTCTTTCGGGTCAATGTGTCTTGGCATCTGATTAGCTAGCTTTGCATAATCTTTATTTCTTTTGGATGCCTTAAATCATATTTCATAGTCCGAAGATCTTGCCAAGATCATAATGGTTAACACCATTATATTTCTCTTTACTCTTTACCAGCTTATAGCTTTCTCCTTTTAATGTTGGATAATCAGATTACTATCAAGCATGTAATCTGTGTACCTGGCCACAATATGATCACCTATATTTTGGCTCAAGGTTCCTTTATAAACTCGTGGAGAAAACATTATTATCTAACATATATTCCCAATCCTCAATCCTCTTTGTGAGGTTCCATCTTAGGCGGCACATATGTTTGTGGTGGTTTATTCTGATTTCTTAAGATGGTATATGAATGTGTCTGGTTCATGACCCATAATCATTTTGAGATGAGAATATCTATGCTCACTTATATGGCCTGATGCATATTAATCTTATACATGTAAATTCATATTGTCCCTGAGCTTTGGACCTTTATAGGTCGTGATCCATGTCATGGATGAACCATGGATGCACCACTTATGACCCATGGGTGTACTGTGGTCGAGTCCGGTACGTCTGTGGTACGGTCTGGTACGACCGTGGTACGTCCTGGTACGACCATGATACGGTCTGGTATGACCGTGGTACGCTCCGGATCACTCTCGACCATATCCATATCTGGAAACATGGTGAACCGTGGATGAATCATGGGTGAACCATGGATACACCGTGGGTGAACCACAAATGACCCATGGGTAGACCATGGTCCACGAATTTGTAGTATGTTCATGAATCATGATTTATCCGTTTCTCCCCCTCATGGACATACTCTAATAACGTGGTACTTGGGATATTATAGTCTAATTAGTATCCCTTGTGCACATGTTACACAACGTAAGATCCTTTGGGATAACTCTTTGTGCCTTTTGCAATATAAATTTCTGCATCAAGTTTTACACCAGGATGGCTAATCCAGTCATGCCATTAAGTGCCAAAATTTCGTGGGTCAACCTATATGGTTACCATTTCCTTTGCCTTTATTATATTGATCTTTAGCATAGTCTAGATCAATAGAGTATGTAGGAATAGTCTTGACCATTTTCTTATAAGGCCTTAGGCAATTTTCTTAAGAAACTGATGGAACTTTTGGTTCCTTTGCCCATTGGTACAATGTGGAAACCATTCATACTCAAGTCTTTATGACTCAATGGGTCTTATATGGTGAATAAACTTGTGCCTCTTTAGGCAATGCCTTTGGCCATGGTCTATCATAGACTGACTATCCTTTTATTAAGCTCTTATTGACGTTTTATAAAACATAAATTGTTCATATCATCAAGCAGTATCAATGCAAGCATAAGAGCAATAAAATAAACTTGAGACAACTCTATTTTAGATATAAATTCGTGCATCATAAGTAAATCATAACAAGATATGAATTAAAACACCAAAACAAGATCAGAATGTCGAATTCTCAATTCTTTAGTCAATGTATAAGCCGGCCTCACAATCCATGTGTTGCCACTTAGGTTCTGTGGATTATTTATCATCTGTAAGCTCATTGGCTTCAGGAAGTCTAATCTCACTATTACGGTACTCGATTTATCTTTTCCGAACCTCATCAAATCTTTTGATGGTATCTTTAATTTTCTGCTTCCTCTGCTCATTTTCCAATAGGTATGACAAAAAGTCCTTATAGGCGGTGAAGCCTTTGGCCTTATGTGATAACAATATATCCTTTGAATGGAACGTAGAGTAGGTCTTATATAAAAAGTCCTCATTTGTTACCACTTCGCCACATAGTTCAAAGCTATAGGCGATTCTCATAAGAGCAGAATCATATTCGTCCACGGATTCAAAATCCTGGAACTTGAGGATCTTCCATTCATGGTTGGCTTTTCGCCTTAATACCATTGAGAATCTGGAATTTAGTTTTGACCAAAGGTCATAGGGATCATAGATATCTAGGTACTGATCCCTTAGATCCTCAGTGAGATGATAGCACATAAACATTATGGCTCTGTTCTTTTTACTTTCAGTTTCATTATTGCCATCAATGATACATCTTCCGAGTCCTCTGGACTTCAGGACAATAGTGGTATTCATTGCACATTCCAGATAATTATCTCCAGAGGGATTTATATCAGTATAATCCGAGGGTTCGAATCTCGACATCTGAAATCATTTTATTATCAGACTTTAGTGTTTCATAGACAAGTAAGTCATGTATATGGTTAAGTAATAATATCGACCAAATTATATCGACCAAATTATTATGCATGCGGTCGAGATGATGCAAGTACTACATGTGGTCGAGATGATGCAAGTAGTTTATCGACCAAGCATTCAAATAAATCGTCCAAGTTTAAAACAAGGAAAGCCACACGCCCATGTTTGAGCATGCACAAGACTACACGGTTTCTTAGTCTATGACCACATGGTCACAATTTCTCATGATCACTAGTATGAGATGCATAACAATCCTAGGTCGATTTCAAGGTCGACAATGGTTTAGACCTAGGTCGGTATCAAGACCGAATTATAGTGTCATGACTTAGGGTTTCATATTATGAATGCATCAAACAATTATAGCAATATAGAATCAATCAAAACCAAATCGATCATTCAAATTTATAAACCTCAAAATGTTTTTAGGTAAAACCGGATCAATCAGTCGGTTACAAGGTTTTCAAGGCCTTTAGGGTTTAAGGTTTTCAAGGCCTTTAGGGTTTAAGGTTTTCAAAGCCTTATGAGATTAAATTCGTGATTATTTTACATATTAAACTATCAATCCTAAAGCCTTAGATCATCAATCATTCAATCAAACAAGAATAATTTAAATAAAACCTTAATGATCAAACAATCAAACAAGATGATCAATCAAAACCGATTTAGAATTTATGGTTTTAGGGTTCTTCATTCAACCAAATTTTATATCCTATCATCCGGTTCTATATGATCAAGTAATCACACAATCTATCCGATATCCTATCATAGATTTCTTAATTCCATACCTAGAGTATTGGTTTCTATTAATTAGGGTTTATAGAAGTACCTTATGTTTTGATGTGTAGAAAAACCGGACCTCCTTTTGGAATAGATAGGAACCACGGCTGAGATTGGATCGTCAAGCTGTTTGCAAAAACTGATTCCTCTTTTCGATAGCTTCAAACTGATATGTGGCTCGTCGTCTGGGTCCTCAGGGTTTGAGAGAACGGTTGGTTTGAAGTTACACCGAAATTAGGGTTTATTGAGCCGCCAAGGTTAGAGAGAGCATGATGTGCGGCGCACACAGATTCTATGCGTGAGAGCCCGTCACTGGTCGGATTGACAAAACAGTTGCACCGATGGATTCGTCTCGTCGAGGGCTTCGATTTGATATCTTAAACGTTTTCTGAATCCTCACAGTTTGAGAGAACCACCTATTTGAAGGTCGGGTAAGATTAAGGTTCTATATGGTCGCCGGTGAGAGGAAAGAAAGAGAGATCCTTTTGCTTAGGATATTAGAGGCTATCGTGCTGATAACGTGTTGTAAATCAAGAGAAGATGTAGAGAGGATTTCGTGGTTGCTTTATTGTATTATGAATATGCATAAAGGTTACAAGGGGTTCCCTTTATATATGGATTACAAGATAAGTACAAACTTCATAGGATAAGGATAAACATAACATAGGATAAATACTAAACTTTATCCATGTATATCTAAACCTAAACCAAGTCTATCTAGGATTACATAGACTAAACCTATTTGCCATAGATTTAGTAATCCTATCACCCATAGGCTTACTGGTCGGTCTGGTCGGTCCGGTACATCCAGTCTTGTACTGTCCGGTACAGTCTGGTTAAGGCAATCCACCATCTGATTCCTAACAGTCTGGTCTTTACTTGTGCCAAATTTCTCGTAAATAACTAATCCTCCATTTGCTACCCATCCCTTGAATATTTCAACTTAAGAATTTCATCAACTAGAAATATTTAAGAAGTTTTCTGGTAAAACCAAACTAGTTCTAATGCTCTTTAAAAAGAACAATGCCCTTATTCCAAGAAAGTAAAACAAATGTGAAAATACACTAAACAAACACCACAAAGAAACCTCCACCACGTCATCTCAACAGTTCGATAAAAGAAAATTCGTGTGCCTAAGCCTCAACACATATATAAAAAACGAATCCCAAAGACAATTTGTACCAGACACCATGTCCAAAAATAGCAAAACCAACCCTCCCATCATAAGGGAAACCAAAAACAATGACCTCGTTCCCCAATTTATTACACAAAGGCATCCCAAATTGGTTTCCTTGCTTCATCTCTGGACACACCTCCTGGAAACTCCCAAAAACAAAAGTGCTCCCCAATGCCTGTCGGAGACAGGAACATGAAAAACCATCATGACCAAAAGCCCTGAAACTGACTGCCACACCTATGCCATGATCCCACAATTATCTTCTAAACTTTACTCTGGTTAGAACATCAGTTCTGGCCCCCAAAAAGATCTTGTCTCGTACGATCTCCCACTATAATCCATATCACAGCTCCCAAAGAGGCCACCACGGATGTAACTCTTAAAACTGTCCACCTGAGATAAAAAACCCCTTAGTTCCACAATATACAAGAATACATATATCAACACAGAAGCCTCAACTATCCGACTGTTGAAAATAAAACCACATTTGCAAACCACTTCCATTTCCTTCATCTCGAGGAAAGAAGACACCGTGAAAGTAACCAAATGCCAACCATAGATAAATAATGTATCCAAAAAATCCTGCTAAGATCACGGCCAACAGAAAACCTAAGCGCACCCTCTTCCCTGTTGTAGAGTGTAAATAACCAAAACGCATGGCATACGGCTTTGTGTATCAAGCCGTAGCAAGGTGGAAATGGTCTCAGAGGAATGGGAAAAAGATAATGAAGCTGATGAATGTTTTGAAGATGATGATGATGATGATTTGGTTGAAGAAGAAAATCATGATGGGGAGGAGGATGATGGGGAGAAGGATGCTGATATCTCTATTGTTGCTGAAGCAGACGAGAATGGTGAGGATTACAGTGTTCATGGAAAGGTTAAAGATGAGGATATGGAAGAAGATGATGATATGTGAAGAATTCAAAAAGACATATGCTATTGAAGGAGAAATATCGAATGGTAACAATATCTATGTCAACCAGAGTTTTGTTAGCAAGGATGCACTGCTTTTAGACATGCAGTTGACATCAGTTAGGCGTAAGTTCTCCTTCAGAATATACAAATCAACGAAAACTCGTCTTGTGGCAATATGTCGGGTTAGTGGTTGTGGATAGAATATCAGAGCGAGTGTGAAACATGGGACAAAAACGTTTTGGGTAGCAAAGTATGTGGAAACACATACATGCTCAGTGGGAGACCGAATCGCTCAGCGGAGACACTGTACTCTGAAGTATGTTGGTAGGCTTTTCATTTATTGTGTTTGAATCATTGATGGGTTGAATCAACAACATATCACTGATGCAATGAAGAACATGTTTGGCATGACGCTTGATTACACCACTTCATACAGAGAACTGTTATATGCACAAACATTGGTGAGAGGATCAGCAGAAGATGGGTATTCACGTCTGCCATCATATATCGAGCAAATCTACTTAGCAAATCCCGATTCTATCACGGCTACAGAACTTGATTCTATCAATAGATTTAAGTATCTATTTCTCTCCTTTGGAGCTTCTATCAAAGGTTTTAAGTATCAGAGAAGGGTCATGTGGTCGATGAGACTCACCTAAGTGAGAAGTATGAAGGTGTTATGTTAGTTGCAGCCACACAAGATGGGAATTTTTAGATATTTCCATTGGTTTTTGGGATTGTAGATGCTGAAGATGAACCTTCTTGGGAATGAGTTTTCACAAAATTGGCTAGTTGTGTATCTGATGAGCAGCCTCTGGTGCTAGTCTCCGACCGGCACACAACCATTAAAAGTGCGTTTGATAAGGTGTTTCCTTGGACAACCCGAGGAATATGTTATTATCACCTTCAAGATAACATTGTCGAAAAGTATAAAGGGAAACATCTCTTGTACTTGGTAAAAGGTGCTGCTTATGCTCATACGATTTCAGATTTTGACCGGTACATGGCTGAGATACGGAGTGCAAACCCTTACCTTGCAACGTATTTGGAGAATGCCGACGACAGCCTATGGTCAAGGGTTTATTGTCAGGGGGACATGTACAACATAAAAACAAGCAACATCGATGAATCTATTAATTCCGCACTGAAGCGAGCTAGAAGATTTCCGATTCAGTTCTTGTTGGAGTACATAAGGGAGAAGCTAGGAAAGTGCTTTTTGAATAGGAGAGAAGATGTTTTGAGTCTCCCAAGTCACTATAGTCGGGGTGTTGAATACTTTCTTGATGTTCGATCGGAGATAGCGGATACGATAAGGGTCCAACCAATTGATGGATGGCGATTCTTTGTGAAAGGTGGCAAAATGGATTGTGTGCTTAATTTGGAACATGGAAAGTGTGATTGTGGTGTCTATGCAATGGAGAAAATACCTTGCTCTCATGCTATAGCTGTTGGAACCCATGCTGGTTTGCATATCTCCACACTTGTATGTTCAGTGTATTCAAAGGATTATTTGTTTGTAGGATACTCGGAGAATATATATCCTTGTGTTGGACAACAAGTTGAGGAACACACATGCTTTCCTCCGGAGGTAAAGCGTGGTCCGGGGAGACAGAAGAAATCAAGATGACAATCTTGGTTGGAGCTATCTAGGATGAGAGGATGCAAACCTCGGAAGCAACACAGGGTTTATAGATGCTCAAAGTGCAAGGAAACTAGTCATACGAAACCAAAATGTAAGGAAACACTAGACGACTTACTTTAAGGTCTTCCAGAAGACCTTAAAGTTAGTCGTCTAGTGTTTATTCTTCCACAAGACCTTATAGTTAGTCGTCTAGTGTTTAGTCTTCCAGAAGACCTTCAAGTAAGTCGTCCAGAGACCTTAAAGTTAGTCATCCAGGGTTTATTCTTCCACAAGACCTTAAAGTTAGTCGTCTAGTGTTTAGTCTTCCAGAAGACCTTCAAGTAAGTCGTCCAGAAGACCTTAAAGTTAGTCTATGTATTAAGAATTTGTGTTTAGTCTATGTATTAAGAATTTGTGTTATGAACTTATATGTGTCAACTTCTTTGTCAAATTGCACTACCAGTATTAACAAATTGCACTTCTGTGTCAACTTCTTTGTGTTCAGAAGACTTTCCAGACGACTTATAGTTAAGTCGTCCAACATTTCAGACGACTTAACTTTCAATATTCTGCGAAGTCTTCTGTGTAGAAGATAGGTTACAAAAAATACAGAAAGGTTACATTAAAAATACAAATCAAGTTCAAATACACACATCAGGTTACAAATACAAATCAAGTCCTAATCTATCATACATCATACGTTCCAAGGTTTTCATCATTGTCCACGTTTTCTTTCTCATGCTGGCCAGGAAGCTCTTTAAATATATCCACCGCCATCTTATCCCTCATAGCCTTCCCGTTGGCCTTAGCAAAGTCTTTTTGATTAAATGGCATCCCAAGAGCATGACATTCAATGTACCTTAGAGCGTACACGCCACAATCACTAGCTCGGGCCTGAGGTATATTGGTCGGTCTCTCATATGTGAATGGCTCTAGGGATAACTGGTCACGTTGTTCAATGGAAGCGCACTCAAAAAGCAGATAAGGGACCATGTGGAGAAAAGGCTCCATTACCACATCGTGTTCTTCTGGGAAGATACATGAACGAATGCTGTCCCAGACGACTATGTGCCTCTTAGGGATCAATATCCACATAGCAATCCAATGAGTGTCGTTGTGGTTCACTGGCGCATATATATCATCAATATCCGTCCCCCACATCTTGTTCGATTGGCAAAATGATGGTATAGCGCCTGAATAATAATTCCACTCCCCACCATGGAGTCTTCTTCCTAAACCGTAGACATCGGGCTCTGAGTCCTTACAATCCTTGTAATTGAATCTCAATTGCTGAGCAAAGAGATGATTAAAGAAGCACATTTTCTCGTTCCTGAAATGTTGTGGCTTAGCGTCGTACCTCTTTCTAGCAAAATTAATCCAAGCATCCATATGCTGGATATAAAATAATACAAGTTAGAAGATATCAAACGAATTACTGGTAAGTCGTCTACAAAGTCTTATACGTAGAAGACTTACCAGATGACTTATCAATAAGTCATCTAGTAATCAGTTTTGTCATAGCAGAAGACTTAAACAGTCCTCCAGCCAAGATACGGAGGTCCGGAGGACGTGATACCACAAAGTTGGACTTGTACGTGGTTTTTTGTCGAGAGGTGTTCTATAATGACTACAAACACAAAATGTTGAAAAGCAATCAATTTTTATAGACTAAAGCAAGTTAGTATGGGAAAAGCAATCACTTATGGATCAGTTTTCAACCAATCGGCAAGCTCCTTCAACTTCTTCTTGTCAATTGGTGCAAAGGGATTATAGCCTGGACAAAGCTTTTTGTTTGGAATGATCACTTTGGTCGTGCTGTTTTCCGTATAAGAAGATTGTTCTAAGGGAGCAAGTTTCCTTGTTCGATCACTCTTTGCACGGACAAGTGCCAAAGCAGCTACCCTCTTTTCCTCATATCTAGCATCCTCCTGCTGTTTATCCATTGCAGTGGGTTTATATTTGGCCAATAGAACAAGGCTCCCAGATGCGGACACATCTGGAGCTTTATCCTTCTCCCATTAACACTTTCACTAACCCCGGGAGAGGATTCTTTACTAACCCCAGGGTTCGTGCGAGGATGTCCCTTTAGGTTGAGAGGTAGTGTGTTGAGATGATGTCCCTTTCCCTTTTTTGGTGATACCAACCTTCTTCTCCACTGCTTCCACCCTTTTCGACAGATGCTTGATCTTCTTAAGGCACGTCCCAAACCCTTCCCTCATGGCATCAACTATGTCCTTGAAATTTCTTTCAATATCCTCTTTGGTCATCCCAAGCACAGTCGTAGTCACCTCTGAACGAGCCTCTGTAGGAACCTCTTCACTAGCCTCTGCAGGTGCCCTTTCACTAGCCTCTGCAGGTGCCCCTTTACTAGCCTCTTTACGAGCTTTCTTCCGAGGTCTTGGACTGTTTTCCTTCACCACAACTATCGTTTTCTTCGATGGACTCACAACCGCCGGCTTTGTATTGACCCAAGTACCGGTGACTTCCCAGCAATCCATAGTCCACTTCCACGGTCTCTGATTAAACATGACTTTAATTATGTTCTCCGCGGCCGGGTCCTTAACATCAGAGTCCCATTTTGGAAACATTTCACCAATGTCCTTCTCAACAAAGTTGATCACCATAGTCTGTAGTAAATAGAAGATATGAACTTAGATATGACGGATTAAGAAAGATGGAAAGAAAAGTCTTCCCAGGCAATTTATAGTTAAGTATTCTACTAAGTCATTCAGCTGGAAAGCTTTCAAGACGACTTAATTTTAAGTCTTCTACTAAGTCGTCCTGCTAGAAGTCTTCCCAGACGACTTATAGTTAAGTCTTCTACCAATTCATCTAGGTGGAAGACTTCCGAGACGACTTAATTTTAAGTCTTCTACTAAGTCATCCAGCTGGAAGACGTCCTAGACGACTTAATTATAAGTCTTATACTAAGTCGTCCAGCTTAAAGACTTTCCAAAAGACTTAATTATAAGTGTTCAACTAAGTCGTTTAGTAGGAAGACTTTCCAAACGACTTTCCAGACGACTTAATTATGGTAGTAAGGGATTAAAGTAAATACTTGTCCGCATATAGCATCTTTAAAGCATATGCGTCATTTGCCACCCATGTAAGCCAGTATCGGTGGAGACGGGTTGTTTGGTATGGGATTACCATAATTAGCACTCAATTCCGGCAAAGCTGTGTACACCCAGACCTAGAGAGCTTGTATAAACCCATCAACAGTGTAACAACCCGAAATATCTTTGCCCTTAACAGAGTCCATCAACACCTTAAACGCGACTCTCTCCCATGGATAATTCTCAAACCGTTCTAATTCCATCACTAGCCTTGCCAGACTAACCCTTGTAGCGGTTGAATACTTTCTTCCTTCGATGTATCCAGTGACGATGGCAAGGTACCCGAGCCCCTTGCGATCATCCCGAGACCACCCTTCGCATCTCTCAAGTGCTGCTATTATCTGCTCAGTAGATGGCCTAGCTTCGACATGAACTCCCAACATCCCCCAGAAAGAAGCCAACTCCTTTGTAACAACACACTTTGGTCTCTCAAGGTCCTCGATGTACTCGCAGTTTAGACCAATGAGGTTTTCAAACTCTACCAGTGAAAACCTCACAGGTTGTGGACCTACGAGACTCCACAACTCATACTTCTTCTATATGTCCAGCTGGAAACCGAGCATGTAGTGAACCAGTCTTGAAGCCCAAGCAAATCCGAGCTCTTTGACTCTTTCAGCTCTTCAATTCGTCACCATGAAGAGCTTTCTTTAAAGCAGTATACAACTTTGAACAATCCGTATAATACGAAATAGCTTTCATTGCGGGGGGGGGGGGGGGCTCTTCCCCTAATGTATGTAACCTACGGGGGAGTTCTGGAATATCCATTTTTTTGTCTGCAAAACAATCAAAGACAACCATCTCAAACACACAACCATCCAGTATAACATTTTAATTATAAGTCTGGAAGACTTTCCAGACGACTTATAATTAAGTCGTCTGGCAAGTCTTCCAATATAACATTTTTAAAACATACCTGAAAATTTGGAGAAGATATATTCGCCTTCGACACAGCGGTTATAGATCTGCAAAAATAGACGTGAAAAGAAGTGCGTTGAGAACGACGGTGAGAATAGTGGTGAGAACGGTGGACTTAAGAGACAACATTTAACTTGCCGGCGGCTGAGTTCAATGAGACGCCTCTGAGAGAAATGACGCTAGGGTTTACAGACAAACGACGCTTAGGTTTCCTCTCAGATCTGAAATTTAGGAAGCGGCGGTGAGAACGGTGGTGAGAACGACGGTGATAACGGCGGAGAGATAACCGGCGGTGAGAACGATGGATTAGAGAGAATCGACGGAAATTGCCTTCGAAATCGCCTTTGAGAGAAACGACGTTAGGGTTTTCTGAATTTCACGAAAAGTAAATAAAAAAACATCTTATATATGTCCGGTAAATAATCCGGTTAGGTTTAAAAGTACATTGGTAAAATGGTGAAATTAAAGGTTTGGTCCGGTTTGAACGACTTACTCGTAAGTCGTCTGTTGAATACTGTACATCAGACAACTTACTAGTAAGTCGTCTACCGTAAATATATTCACCAGAAGACTTACTAGTAAGTCGTCCCAGACCCTAAATTTAACCCCTAAACTAAATTGACTAAATTAACTAACTAACCACGTTATAAAATTAAATTATACTTAATTACTGTTTACTATACACAGAAATAAACACACATAGGTCAATTTTATTTTTTTCAAAAAAAAATTCTGCTTTCTAAATCTTAACCCTAAGAACACATACAATACTACAACATATGTTGGTAAAATCTAAACCAAAGAATATCATGACTCACTACTTTCACTCATCTATGTTGAAAACAATTAACTTTTGTTATATCTTAATTTATATCTCTTAAAACATAGGTTAATTACATGATTTCAATTTTTCACTTATCAAAATATTTTTTACAAAAATTTTAAATTATTTTTAAGAAGAACTATACTAGACGACTTACTTGAAAGTCATCTGGACAGAAGACTTGCGGGGGTTAGAAATGGGAAAAAAATTCGGTTTTTTGTTTGTTCACAAGGGGCTGGTTGTAATTTCAATAGCTTTTTAGATTACTTTTACATTGATATAAGTTTGAGTTTACTTTTGCATTTGAAATCAAGTTTTGAGTCATATTTGGCGATTATCCCTTGGATGTTTGATGTTTTAATACAGTAATTAAAATTATTAAATATAAGTTTTATGTATAACCAATCTTAAATAGCTAAAGTTACTTTGGTACAACTATTACTATTTGGTATTAGTAAGACAAAAATATAATTAACAACTAAGATTATTTAATTTGGACTTAGAAAGACAAAAACTTATATGAAAATTTACTATTTTGAATTATCTAGAAATATGAATTTTATATGAAAATTTACTATTTGAATTATCTATATATAAAAACTAAGTTTATTTAATTTGAACATAGAAAGACAAAAAATAAGTGCTTTTAAGAAAATTCAAATATGTTCCTCTTATAAAAAGTATTTGATTTTTGATTTATTAGTAGTACTACCTTAAACATAGTAATACTTTTGGCAAATTTTAGTTTTATTAGTAAAACCATGTCCAAATAAAATATTTTGTAGTAAGTCCAATACTTTTATACAATGAATGTAATTAAAGAAGAATATTATATAAACAGTTTACTAGAAATAAGTATTTTGAAGGATTCTTTTTACTATAACATTATGATTCACACAACAACCATGAAAGTTAATGAATCATTTTGGGAATGATAAATATTCCTAAAACTATAGAAAATAATAATCTAATTAGTTTTAACAATCTTATTTACTATATACATATTCTACTAATAGATAATATATGGGTTCTATATGTTAAATATATGTATTACTTGCTGTATATATAAGTTTAAATTACACATATTAAAACCAAGTAATCTTAGTAGTTCAAATTACATATAGTACACCCAATAATATAGTACTCTAAATTACACACAATAAACCCAATAATCCTAGTAGTCCAATTACACATATTAAACCTAGTAATTCTAATAGTCCATTACAACAATGAAGACATAATAAAGAAAAACTCTCTTCTCGACAAATGTTACTGAACTATTTGAACTATCTTCACATTTGAATTCATACATACTAGAAATGGTCGAGCGGACGCGTTAGCGAAAGAAGCAAGACCTAGAAGCTATATATTTTCTCATATAGATCAGACTCGGCCCATACGGAGGTGCTCTTCAGAGAACTGGCTCTTCTGACCACCACTTGATCTACCATAAATGGACCACAGACAAAAAAAGGAATTCATATATACATCTTCCTCTAGCCCTGCGTCTTCCTTTGTCTATATTATTGGCACTACCGACATATGTGATGTCTACTTTCTACTACCATTATGGATATGTGAAAATCTTGCTTGTGCCATTGCACAGTTCTGGTGGAGCTCAAATCCACCTGAACGAGGTATTCACTGGCGAAATGGAAAAAACTCTGCAAACCATGAAATGAAGGAGGTATGGAATTTCGTATGATACACGAATTCAACTTGGCTCTACTAGCAAAACAATTATGGCGACTGGTCGAATTTCCGGACTCGCTGGTAGCTAGGGTGCTAAGAGGGCGATATTATCAGATGAGCTCGCCTTTGCGTTCAATGTCGGTAAATAGTCCCTTATATGTTTGGAATAGTACTTCGGCGGCACGAAGTTTATTACTACTGGGTATTAGATAGAAGATTCATTCTGGACATGAAACTAAGGTGTGGGATGATCCTTGGATCCTGACAGTACCACCTAGGCCAGCCGCCTAGTCTGCACCAATCTTGCACCCGAATATGAGAGTTAGTGATATAATAGATCAAGAATCAAAGGAGTGCGATATGGAGTTGTTGACAAACTATGTTGATTCAGAAGACATTCCCCTTATCAGAAGTCTAGATATAAGTACGATGAATCACAAAGACTCCTTCTACTTGAGCTATACTAAGAATGGACAATACACGGTCAAATGAGGTTACTGGGTGGCCCGAAAACTTTTGAGGAAAGATGTGGAGAGAGAGACTTGTGAACCTAGTATTACTGACCTTTTGGCCTTTGCTTGGAAAGTCAATGCACACCCAAAGATGTGCCATCTTATATGGCAATTGATAACAAGACATGTGGCGGTCACAAAGAATCTGAATTACAATAATTTGAGATGTGATGATTACTATCCTAGATGTGGAGAACCGGATGAATCAGTTACTAATGCTTTTGAGTTCTCTCCTGCCTTACAAGCATGGGCTTTATCATCGACTCCCTCATGACAAAATATATTTCCATTGCCTAGTATTTTTGCCAATATGGATTACCTCTTTGGCGAAAGAACGAGCTCACTACACATGATTCACACATAGATCCTTTTCCATGGATAATTTGGTATATATTGAAGGCTCAGAATGATAAACTCTTCAGGGGAATTGATAGAGATCCAAGGGAGTTAGTACGATATGCAGAAAGTGAATGTCTTGCGTGGCTTAATGTAATGGGAGGATCAATTAAAATCCACCAGTGCAAAGGAGCGAGATATCACAGACCTTATGTCTTGAAAATATCTGTATGATGGATGGTTCCTTGACCGCTACATGTCAGTATAGCGGCTGCGGCTGGGTGTGGAAGAGCTCTAATGGGAAAATCGAACTCATGGGGACGCGAAATCTAAGGAAGCGCGAGAAATCTATTCATTCGGAATTAGAGGCTCTTAGATGGGCAATGGAATGCATGCTCCAACATTCGTCCTGCCAGCGTTTAGGAACTGACTGCAAGGACATTATCGCGATGGTGTCGGAACCACAAGAATGGCTGAGCTTTGCGACAGAACTGGAGGCGACACAGATGCTACTGATTTGCTTTTCAGGATTTGAGATGTGCAATATCCCAAGGAATCATAACGGAATTGCGGACACCCTAGCTAGGAATGCACGCTCTTTTCATAGAAATATTTTTTTGTTGGTTGTTCTATTCCGGTCTGGATTCCTAGACCACCTCAAATTTGAGTAATAGAATGGCCGTTTGATGTAAAAAAAATAACTCCTACCCCATGTAAAGAAAAAGACCTCTTATAAAGCTGGATTTATGTTACTCTTGATTCGCAAAACATCATGGAAAACAATAACTAATCAAACATTGAGTACATCCAACGGTCCATTTGTCTTCTTTGATTCGGTTCCTTTGTAAATTCTCTCTTTTGATTACCTTTTTCAACATCAAACATGATATCTTATAATTTTTTATGGATTTGACATCTCATTTTAACTCCTTTCAATAATTTAAAATTGCATTTAGGTGTTCATACTGCAACCTTGAGAGGTTTTGGCAAAAACTGAAGATAAGCTAAATTTGGAGGACTGAATGTGAAGATAAGAAAACCTCGACCAAGATAAGAAAACCTCGACCAACAATGGATCAATCAATCCTGATCAATCAATCCTGATCAACCGAATTGATTTATCCAGAGCTCTAAACACGGCGAAGGAGAAGATACAACGAGTCAGCGACGAGAGCTTAGCCGGAGAAAGAAGAGCTGTGTCGGAGATAAGCTTAAATCAGTGTGGCTCTTGTTAAGGTGACGACGGCGACGACAAAAACGAGTTGCAAAGAAAAAATTGAGGCAAAGTTTAGGTAGTGTTTAGAAGATTTTACTTGGGTGGCTAGTGTTTAGGTGACGACGGTGCGATGACAGAGATGAGTTGCAGAGAAACAACCAAGGTAGAGAATGAAGAGGTCCGGTAGACAGAAATGTGAATCTGGGTGACTCGTGTTCAGGTGACGGAAACAGAACGAGAATCCGACCATGTTACCTTGGAGACACCACGACGGCGGAAACATGATGGAGGGCAAGAGCTTCATATCGTACAAGGGATGTCGACGATTGAAGCTGGAAGAGGAACAAGACCATCACGATTCACACATAAGAGCTCGAGCAAGAACATAGGACGTGGCGGTTTGATTGGTGACTAATGAGGAAAACATAGACGTGGCGGCGGTTAGAGAGGCTCGAGGAAGACAATGATGTTGCAACCTGCCATGGATCTTTGCAAACAAACACGTTTAGTGACGAGAGAGGGAATGAATGTGACAAACACAAAACAAAAAATGGGGCCATTTTAGTTAGAAGGCTTAACTTAGTTAACAATTGTTTGATTTTAGTCACAAAACTATCTCAATAGCAATATGTGACCTATAGTATAATAGAAAGACATGTAATGACCATTAGTGTAAAACATTCTATAAACAATAATAACTTTAGAATATATATATGTCTTTTTTTTTATCTCATTACCATTGAGGAAAACCTTATTTGTTTTTATTGTATTTTTTTTGTAAAGTAAATGAACCAGAATAATTTTCATTTAACTGGGTAAATTAAAATAAGTATTGTTAAATAGTTTTCACCTGTTTTATTTCATTTAAATGCAAGGTATTACTAGAGTAAATTTTTACTATATATCAATTTTTACTCTAGGTTCAGCTAAAACCTTACGTGCCAAATATAATATAAACTTTTATCATTGGGAGAATTGCCAAATATGACTCACAACTTGATTTCAAATGCAAAAGTAAACTCAAACTTGAATCAAATGCAAAAGTAACTTAAAAGACTATTAAAATTACAACCAGCCCCTTGTGAACAAACAAAAAAACCAATATTTTTATTTGTTTCTAACCCCCGCAAGTCTTCTGTCCAGTCTGAACGACTTACTAGTAAGTCGTCTAGTATAGTTCTTCTTAAAATAATTTAAAATTTTTGTAAAAAATATTTTGATAAGTGAAAAATTGAAATCATGTAATTAACGTATGTTTTAAGAGATATAAATTAAGATATAACAAAAGTTAATTGTTTTCAACATAGATGAGTGAAAGTAGTGAGTCATGATATTCTTTGGTTTAGGTTTTGCCAACATATGTTGTAGTATTGTATGTGTTCTTAGGGTTAGATTTTGGAGAGCATAAATATTCTTTTTGAAAATTTTTAAATTGACCTAAGTGTGTTTATTTATGTGTACAGTAAACACTATTTAAGTATAATTTGATTTTATAACATGGTTAGTTAGTTAATTTAGTTTAGAGGTTAAATTTAGGGTCTGGGCCGACTTACTAGTAAGTCGTCTCGTGAATATATTTACGGTAGACGACTTACTAGTAAGTCGTCTGATGTACGTTCAAACCGGACCAAACTTTTAATTGTACCATTTGACCAATATACATTTAAACCTAACCATATTTTTACCGGACATATATAAGATGTTTTTTTATTTACTTTTCCGCGAAATTTAGAAACCCTAACGCAGCTTCTCTCAAAGAGGCGATTTCGAAGGCGATTTCCGTCGATTCTCTCTAATCCATCGTTCTCACCACCGTTCTCACCGCCGGTTATCTCTCTGCCGTTATCACCGTCGTTCTCACCACCGTTCTCACCGCCGCTTCCTCTATTTCAGATCCGAGAGGAAACCCTAGCGCCGTTTGTCTGTAAACCCTAGCGGCGTTTCTCTCAGAGGCGTCTCGTTGAACTCCACCGCCGGTAAGTTAAAACGTTGTCTCTTAAGTCCACCGTTCTCACCGTGCTTCTTTTTCATGTTTATTTTTGCAGATTTATAACCACTATGTCAAAGGCGACTATATCTTCTCCGAATTTTCAGGTCTGCTTTAAAAATGTTCTACTGGAAGTCTTGGAAGACTTATAATTAAGTCGTCTAGAAAGTCTTCCAGACGACTTAATTATAAGTCTTTCAGCTGGAAGACTTTCCAGACGACTTAATTATAAGTCGTCTCGAAAGTCTTTCAGACTTATAATTAAAATGTTATACTGGATGGTTGTGTGTTTTAGATGGTTGTCTTTGATTGTTTTCATAAAAAATGGATATTCCAAAACTCCCCGTAGGTTACATACATTAAGGGAACAGCCCCCCGCAGCTATTTCGTATCATACAGATTGTTCGAAGTTGCATACTGCTTTAAAGAAAGCTCTTCATGGTGACGAATATGAAAAGCTGAAGGAGTCGAAGTTGGGAGTTTTCATAAAGTTTAAAGAGCTGGGATTTGCTTGGGCTTCAAGGCTGTTTCACTACGTGCTCGGTTTCCTGCTGGACATAAAGAAGAAGTATGAGCTGTGGAGTCTCGTTGGTCCATAACCTGTGAGGTTTTCACTATTAGAGTTTGAAAACCTCACTTGTCTAAACTGTGAGTACATTGAGGACCTTGAGAGACCGAAGTGTGTTGTTACAAAGGAGATGGCTTCTTTCTGGGGATGTTGGGAGTTCATGTCGAAGATGGCCATCTACTTAGCAGATAATAGCAGCACTTGAGAGATGCGAAGGGTGGTCTTGGGATGATCGCAAGCGGCTGGGGTACCTTGCCATCTTCACTGGATACATTGAAGGGAGAAAGTATTCAACCGCCACCAGGGTTAGTCTGGCAAGTCTAGTGATGGAGTTAGAATGGTTTGAGAATTATCCATGGGGGAGAGTTGCGTTTAAGGTGCTGATGGACTCTGTGAAGCGCAAAAATATTTCGGGTTGTTACACTGTTGATGGGTTTATACAAGCTCTCCAGGTCTGGGTGTACACAACTCTGTCGGAATTGGGTGCTAATTATGGTAATCCGATACCAAACAGACCGTCTCCACTGATACTAATTTACATGGGTGGCAAAAGACGCAAATGCTTTAAAGATTCTATCTGCAGACTTGTATTTACTTCAATCATTTACTACCATAATTAAGTCATCTGGAAAGACTTTTCTTTCCATCTTTCTTAATCCGTCAAATATCTAAGTTCATATCTTATATTTACTGTAGACTACAATGATGAACTTTGGTTGGAAGGACATTGGTGAAATGTTTCCAAAATGGGACTCTGATGGTGAGAATTTTTCCACGGAGAACATAGTTAAAGTCATTTTTAATCAGAGACCGTGGAAGTGGACCGTGGATTGCTGGGAAGTCATTGGTACTTGGGTCAATACAAAGCCGGCGGTTGTGAGTCCATCGAAGAAAGCGATAGTTGTGGTGAAGGAAGAGAGTCCAAGACCTCGGAAGAAAGCTCGTAAAGAGGGTGAAAAGTGGTACCTGCAGAGGCTAGTGAAGGGGCACTTGCAAAGGAGAGTGAAGGGGCACTTGCAAAGGAGAGTGAAGGGAAGTTTGCAGAGGCTAGTGAAGAGGTTCCCACAGAGGCTCGTTCAGAGGTGACCACGACTGTGCTTGGGATTACCAAAGAGGATATTGAAAGAAATTTCAAGGACATAGTTGATGCCATGAGGGAAGGGTTTGGGACGTGTCTTAAGGAGATTAAGCATCTGTCGAAAAGGGTGGAAGAAGTGGAGAAGAAGGTTGGTATCACCAAAAAGGGAAAAGGACATAATCTCAACACACAACCTCTCAACCTAAAGGGACATCCTCGCACGAACCTGGGGTTAGTAAAGAAGCCTCTCCCGGGGTTAGTGAAAGTGTTAATGGGGAGAAAGATAAAATTGAAGATGTGTCCGCATCTAGCAGCCTTGTTCTATTGGCTAAATATAAACCCACTGCAGCAGATATACAGCAGGATGATGCTAGATATGATGAAAAGAGGGAAGGTGCTTTGGCACTTGTCCGTAGACATCAGGCTCCGAGCCTTAAAATCGTTGTAGCTGAATCTCCATTGCTGAGCAAAGAGATGATCAAGGAAGCACATTCTCTCGCTCCTGAAATGTTGTGGCGTCTCCACGTACCTCTTCCTCAAAACATTAATCCAAGCATCCAACCAAGATTACCATCTTGATTTCTTCTGTCTCCCCGGACCACGCTTTACCTCTGGAGGAAAGCATGTGCGTTCCTCTACTTGTTTTCCAACACAAGGATATATATTCTCCGAGTATCCTGCAAACAAATAATCCTTTGAGTACACTTGACTTACAAGTGTGGAGATATGCAAACCAGCATGTGTTCCAGCATCTATAGCATGAGAGCAAAGTATTTTCTCCACAGCATAGACACCACAATCACACTTTTCATGTTACAAATCAACCACACATTCCATTTTGCCACCTTTCACAAAGAATTACCATCCATCAATTGGTTGGACCCTCATCGTATCCGCTATTTCCGAACAAACAACAAGCAAGTATTCAACACCCAGACTATGGTGACTTAGGAGATTTAAAGCATCTTCTCTCCTTTTCCAAAACCACTTTCCTAGCTTCTCCCTTATGTACTCTAGCATGAACTGAATCAAAAATCCTCTAGCTCGCTTCAGTGCAGAATTAATAGATTCAACGATGTTGCTTGTTTTAATGTTGTACCTCTCCGCATGACAATAAACCTTTGACCATAGGCTGACATCGGCATTCTCCAAATACGTTGCAAGGTACGGGTTTGCGCTCAGTATCTCAGCCATGTACCGGTCAAAATCTGAAACCGTATAAGCATAAGCAGCACCTTTCACCAAGTACAAGAGCTGTTTCCCTTTATACTTTTTGACAATGTTATCTTGAAGGTGATAATAACATATTCCTCGGGTTGCCCAAGGAAACACCTTATCACACGCACTTTTAATGGCCGCTTGACGGTCGGAGAATATCACCAGAGGCTGCTCATCAGATACACAACTAGCCAATTTTGTGAAAAATCATTCCCAAGAAGGGTCATCTTCAGCATCTACGATCCCAAAAGCCAATGGAAATATCTGAAAATTCCCATCTTGTGCGGCTGCAACTAACATAGTACCTTCATACTTCCCACTTAGGTGAGTTCCATCTACCACAATGACTCTTCTATGATACTTAAAACCTTTGATAGAAGCTCCAAAGAGAGAAATAAATACTTAAATCTATTGATAGAATCAAGCTCTATAGCCGTAATAGAGTCGAGATTTGCTAAGGAGATTTGCTCGAGATATGATGGCAGACACGAATACCCATCTTCTGCTGATCCTCTCACCAATGTTTGTGCATATAACAGTTCTCTGTATGAAGTGGTGTAATCAAGCACCATGCCAAACATGTTCTTCATTGCATTAGTGATATGCTGCGGATTCAACCCATCAATGATTCCAACACGATCAATGAAAAGCCTACCAACATACTTCGGAGTACAATGTCTCCGCTGAGCGATTCGGTCTCCCACTGAGCATGTATGTGTTTCCACATACTTTGTTACCCAAAACGTGTTTTTCTCATGTTTCACACTCTCTCTGATATTCCATCCACAACCACTAACCCGACATGTTGCCACAAGGAGAATTTTCGTCGACTTGTATATTCTGAAGGAGAACTTACGCTTAACTGCTGTCAACCACAGCTCTGAAAGCAGTGCATCCTTGCTAGCAAAACTTTGGTTGAAGTAGATACTGTTACCATTCGATCTTACTCCTTCAATAGCATATGTCTTTTTGAATTCTTCAACACACATATCATCATCTTCTTCCAAATCCTCATCTTTAACATTTCCATAAACACTGTAATCCTCACCATTCTCGTCCGCTTCAGCAACAATAGAGATATCAGCATCCTTCTCCCCATCATGATTTTCATCTTCAACCAAATCATCATCATCATCTTCAAAACATTCATCAGCTTCATCATCTTCTTCCTTTTCCTCTGAAACCGTTTCCACCTTGCTACAACTTGATACACAAAGTCGTACTCCATGCATTTTGGTTATCTCGAGCAAGTTTCGAACTTGTCTATCACTTGTAACATGAATAAGAGGGGTGTCTGGAGCCTGCATCATTTCTGCTGGTAATGAGTAGGTTATCTCCACAGATTATGTGCTCATGTCAAGGTTATAATCTTCTTGAGCCATTGCAACAAGTTCAGCATGTGTCGAACCTTCACTCAACAAAAATATTCTCGCTCCTTTGAAATTATCAACCACAAAATCCCAATAGCAATCTTTCAACAACCATTCTCCATACATTGCATGTAACTTACGCAACATCTGCAAAAATTCAAAATAAAACACATTAGTAAACATAAAGAAAATGAAAGTTTACTAAACATTGACGCAGACGACTTATGGTTAAGTCGTCTGGAAGACATAGACGACTTACTGATAAGTCGTCCAAATAGGTCATTTTTGCAATTGACTTTAAAGTTACTGAATAGTTCTTCACAGCTGATTCGTCGATGGTTGGCTTAGAGGCCAGCGATAGAATCCTTGATTTTTTTTCCGATCAGGCTCTCTCATGAAGCAATGGAACGCCACTACGCTTGTTCTTCTTCCTATGATAACCAATGCTTCAGAGAGAAAAGACTCCAGACCCATCTATTTTTTTGAATACCATTTATAAGGTGGTTACCAAAATCCCACAAATAGGCTTAAGGAAGTTCTGCCTCGGGTTATCTCAAACGCTCAGTCTACGTTTGTGCCGGGCAGGGTCCTTGCAGATTCTTCAGACTCAATGGCTTGAGAAATGCTAAAAGCCGACTTGAGAAAGGCCTTTAATTCTTTCAGATGGGACACATATCCCATAAAAAATCATTGGCCTAATATCGGAGTGTCTGTCCACACTTTCTCGGTTTCAGTAAATGGTGTTTCAGGTGTTTTTTCAGCAGCGTTCGCTCATCTTCTCTGATATAGCATGATTTTTATTGGTTTTTACCATGTTATAAGTCCGGTTCTAGAGTTTATTATCCATGTTCCGAGTCTGTTTTAGAGTCTTTGCAGATTCATGTGCGTTTGGAGCATTTTAGAAATTATGGAGCCATTTGGAACATCAAGAAAACTGAAGCTGAAAAATTGAAGTCAGAGATAATATATTGGACATAGTGTCGATCGACACTAGCCTTGGTGTTGGTCGACACCCATGCTTCATAGCATACCGACACAAGTTTCAAGAATTGCATTTTGACCCAAAAGTTTCTTTAACTGAAAAAGACCCATGATCATGTTTTACCCTATATTAACTATTTCTCAACCACTGTTTATACTTTGCTTTATTTTTTACATTTGGAGAGATTTGGAGAGAAGATCAGTGAAATCCTTCAAAGGAATTGATTGGAACTCTAATATTCCTCTCTCTTAACTTAATGCAGCATATTCACTCTTTGATTGTGGTTGCATTTATCATGTCTCAGTAAGCAACATGTTAGATTTAGGGATTTTCTAGGGTTTATGAAGAACAATTAATTGATAGTTTCGTTAGGGTAATCTAATTATATTCTTAACCATAATTACTATTTTGCTTGTTTCTTAACCAGCACTTTCGTCTCTTGATCCCTTTCTTGAATGCCAAGGTCTTGTTTATATAGTGTCTAAAAGTTGGCCATGTTGCCTTTTTCTGCAGATTCATATCTTCCTTTTTCTGGATGTTTCCTTATCCGTCCAGATTCGAGTTTATCCTTTTGGGAAATTTTCTATTGTCAAGTTTTCTTCCATTATCCTCTACAAGTTATATAAACCATATTTGAGATTGGGCTGCTTCATGTCCTGTGTCATAAGTTGGCTATGTCGTGTTTTAAGTGATTTTGAATTATAACTTAAGCGTTTTTATGACTTTTCTCGTAAAAAGAGCAATTCGCTCGTGGTTGTGATTTTTTTTGCCATTGGTATATGAAGTGATTAAAATAACTTTGTTTTGTCTAAAACATTATGTTGTTCAAGTTAACCATTTGAAGCTTGACGTTTAGCTACATTTTACGAGAAAACATAGTGTTTCTTGTTCTCTACATAAAATCTCAACGATGACTCCAATTACGACGAAAAAAGAACGTATCGGAAACAATTCAAAAGAGAACATGAATGAACAGAGGAATAGGAAATGACAATGAGGAATGGGATATTAAGAGAGGTCGCACGTGATGTAAAACAGGCGATGAGGAGATGGAGAGAGGTCACATGCGATTAGGAGTGGCGATGAGAGAGTGGCGATGAGGTCTCAGAAATGAAGACCGAGAGAGAGATTTTGTGCGATGAGAGAGTAGAGATGAGGAGTGAGGGCGATGAGGACTCGGCGATGAAGACCAAAAGAGAGTTTTAGGGTGATTAGGGTGTGGCGCTGAAGATCGAGAGCTTAAGGGTGATGGGAGAGAGAGAGAGAAAGAGAGAGAGAGAGAGAGAGAGAGAGAGAGAGAGAGAGAGAGATCCGATCCTGACCCTTAAGACCCAACCGGACCCAAGGTCCAACTTAACAAATAAGACCCGATTTGATTCCTTTAAGTCTGATATTTACTTAGTAATTTTAGAATATGAGGTTCATATATCAATAGTACCATACAAAATACCAATAAGGCATATCGATGTTGTATAATTAAAAGAGATGAGATCCAATAAAATTTCATTATGCTCTATAGGCTATTATAACTTCATGTCTACATAGATATACCCATACACCAACAACCACTTGCTGATAGAGTCTTCACAGCTCCTTGGCTTTACCACGATCAGCCTCATATCCTGAAACCATAAACCATCTCGCCTTAATCATAATTCAATACTATAACGGTTGATTCTAACAACGAATCACTACAGGAAATGTTGTTATTGATAACGGTAAAGAATATAATTTTTTATCTTTCTGCTATGGTTAATATATGCCTTAGTTTTAGATAGCATTTGTGAAAATACAAACGCTGGTTGGTCCATTATTTAGTGTTTGGCTCCATTAGTATTTTTTGGATCCATTTTTTGCCTCCTTTATTTGGGTTTCGCCTCCATTCGATCTGACCTAAATATTACTGAAGTTTTCTATCTCTTAACACGTGTGCATTTTCACACCTAAACCAAAAATAAATCTGAGTCTCCTTCTCGACCTCTCTCTCTCTCTCTCTCTCTCTCTCTCTCTCTCTCTCTCTCTCTCTCTCTCTCTCTCTCTCTCTCTCTCTCTCTCTCCTCTCTCTCTCTCTCTCTCTCTCTCTTTCTCTGTCTCTCTCTCTCTCTCCCTCTCTCTCACTCTCTCTCTCTCTCTCTCTCTCTCTCTCTCTCTCTCTCTCTCTCTCTCTCTCTCTCTCTCTCTCTCTCTCTCTCTCTCTCTCTCTCGCGCGCGGCGCGCACACGCGCGAATTCTTTGTCTCCATCTCTCCTCTATTGTGTTTGCCAGTCAGTTTTTTCATGGCTTCCACTGGACAAACCTTCAATCGTCGTCGTCCACGGCCAGCCGAGTTAAATCTCTTGGGTAATTTCTCTTAGGTTTGGGTTTTGATTTTTTTGACTTTATGTTTTTGGGTCTAGAGTTTCAATTTCGGTTGAATATCTGTTTATGTATAAATTGTATCTGATTAAGCTCTTGATTAGGTTTGTAACTCGATTTGGGGGTTTCGTTCTTAGGTTTTTGATTTTGGTTGACTATTTGTTTATGTTGTTGTATCAAGATATATCGATTAGGTTGCCTATCTTGACAATCTGTTCATGCCTTGAGTCTATGTTTCTGTTACACACAATTGATTATCTCTACTAATATTCTCAGCTAGGGTTTGTTTGTTAGGGTCTTGACTATCCAATTTATCTTCTCTCTGGTTTATTTTGTATATGATTTATATTGTTCTCTGTGTAATGGTTCTTTGTATTTGATTAATCTCGTCTCTGATCTTCACTATCTTGTCTCCGTTTATCTTGTTTCTGATTTAAACTTGTTTCTGGTATTGACTATCTGTTTTATAGTCTTGTTATAGTAGCTGGTTTATATTGTTAATAGTCTTCATGTTACAATTAGTTCTATGTGTAATGATCTTTGTTATGGTTTATGTGCTATGAGGCGGGAGGAGGAGGAGAGAGCTTGGAGCATCTCTTCCATTGTAAGGATTTTTTTTGTGTAGAGGCTGAGAGATTTCTGTTGTCTGGAGTTTACCCTTTTGAAACTCTCTCTAAGCTTCTCTTCCGCTGTAAGGATTTAAGCATCTCTTCCACTATAAGGATTTTCATCTGCTTTTAAGATATTAGCAGTAATCGAATTGTTTGGTTTGATATATACTAGGGATAGCTAGACAACTAAGTGAGCGATGAGGATGAGAATGGATTGGAGCAACAAAATTCCCGCTTTGCACCATGATCTCTTTTTACCAGGTGCACTCTTAAGCTTTCCATAATCTTGACAACTCATTCTTATTGTGACTTGATTCTTGTTTCTTTTTACTTATGAGTTAAGACCAAAATGGTGATGGTTGTTTAACTTGTATGGGACTTCCACATAAGTCTATCAATAATTCGGCTGCTCATGATTCTTCATTCTTCGAATCTTGTATATGTGTATGTTTACATGACCTTGATTATTTTGCAGACTGAGAAGCCGTTGCAGATCGTGAATCCAATCACTCTTTATTGTTTCTTTGTTCTCTGTTCAAATTTAACTTTCTGTGTATATCATGCTTCATGATCTTATATGGTTGACAGCTTGTATAGTTTTAAATACATTATATTAGCTAGAGATAATTTTAGGAGAAACTATTGCAAAAATCCGTAGCCACTTAGCTACAAAATATGTCATTAAAGCCGTCACTAATGAGTTACATATAATTTTATGGTTTAAACCATAACCCTAAACATAAACTTTAAAATTTCAATCTTTACATAATATAATCTCACATTTAAGTTCTAAACTTCAAACACTAAATCTTAAATCTCTACCTAAATCTACACATAAGTAATATTATATTTTGACTCACTCGAAACCAACTCAAAATTTCAGAAAAAATCACCTCAGCATAAATTCTACAAAATTGAAATATCTGAAAACGTACAAAATAGAAATATATATCTAAAAGTATTAGTTATAATAATATTTATAATCATATTAAACTTTTAGTATTCTTAAATAAAATTAGATGTTTGGATACAGAATACCCAAACCCTAAACTTAATTCAATTCCCTATATGAAACCCTAAACCCTAAATTAAATTTAATCTCAAACACAAACATAAGCTACATATCTAATATTTTCAAACTTCATTCTCAAATATACTATTAAACCCTAAATTATAAACACTCGACCCTATATTAGAAAAAACATTTTTCAAACTCTAAATTTAATCAATCTTTAAATTCTAGTTTTAAATTTAATATCAAACTCGTAACCCTATATATCATACCCCAAATTAATCATATACCCTAACTCTAACTAAAATTTTAAAACTCTAATCTTTTTATTATTTAATTTCAAATCTTAATTTTAATCTCAAATTCTAATATTGAATCTTAAATCTAAACCCCAAACACTATATTCCAAACAAAAAACTCACTAATTATTTTGTTAATATTATATCACTAGTTTATTTAACTTAAAATTGTTTATAAAAGTGAAATATAATTATTTTTTAAATTTCATATAATTAGTTTTATTAATGTATATCAGTAATTTAATTGTTATACAAAAAAATTTACTCAAAAATATAATTACAATTACTAAAATAACTATAAATGAAATAGTCAATCTTGGCCATAGATTAACTTTAATCAAATGGCCATAAATGACAATTTTGACTATCCTAGTGCTTCACTACAAGAAATTTAAACCCTAAACATGTTTTTTATATCCTAAACATAAACTTCAATCCAATCTTAAACTTAAACTCAAAATTTGATTATTTTAAAATCGAATCTTAAATTTAAATTCTAAACCTCAAACACCAAATCTTAAATCTACACTTTATATCTTGTACCTTATACCCCAAACTTAAACTCTACATGCAAATCCTAAATCTAATCTTTACAAACTTATAATAGAAACTTTAAATTTAAACTTCAAATATATTTTAAAACTCAAATCACATAATTTATCCTAAATCTTAACTCCAACGTCTAAACTACGTATCTCATTTTAACATATATCATAAAACATTGTACTATAATTTTATAAATAAATTAAATTTCAAATAACGAATTTAGATTTCAAATTTTGAATTATGATATCGACGTAATTAAAGCTTAAATAATTTTTATAATAGCTACAAATAAATAAGAAGACATTTTGTATTTTTTTTTAATTTGGTCTAGTATGCTAAACCGATGTTTTTTCAACATATTAAGCAAGATTAAATTACAAAATTAATTATAATAATCAATTTAAATTTTAATTTAATTTACATTTCGTAATTATTATTAATAGATTTTGGATAATTTAAAACCTAATTAATAACACCAAAACATTTGCTATCTTTATCCAATAAAATAATTAGTTTTAATAACATTTGTATTGCGTTAATATAAATAGTAAATATTGCATAGACAACAACGCTATTGTTTTTATTTAAATATAGCAAACGGATGTTTCGCTATCAAAAGTACCAGACCTATTATCGCGAGCGATAATGGAGCGCTTTCCACAACGCTATGGTAACGTATGATAGCGCTTTAGGGGTGCTATTAAAACCCTGATTTCATGTAGTGAATGGTTTGGTTCCTTAGAAATAAGATAAACCTCTACAAAATATATCCTACAATACTTGGCCATACTCAGAACTCATCCAAGTATAGTCGCAAGTCTTATACACCAAACCGACCATAATCCGATCTTGCAATTCGGACATGATCGAGGACCAATCGGCCTTACCGTACGTCTGGGTTTTAAGCTACAAACTGCTTTGGAATGGATCGGGCAAGGGCCTTGATCCACTGGCACCTTTTGGGAACTCGCCACCCTTTGGGTTATTCCCACCCGTTCCGTCCAACCGTCCCACCCTTAGTAAAGTCGAACCATACGCGGATTCGGTCCATAGCCTAGTTCGTAATTAAGTGCATTTGGTCCTATTGTGGATCGCGAATTATCAACCCTAACTCTAGTCATGAACCAATTCAACTGTTCAGTGAAAGGGTGTGTCCGGGGTTTCCAACCGACCCATCCCAATCAATCCTAACATAAATCTGTTTGACCACTCGCGTGTCTGACTTACTAGCCACGAACCGAGGTTTATATGTGATTGGGCTGAGTAAAGAGTCACAATCCTTCAACCCACGCCTTTTCGTTTATACCCATAAAGAGAATCAGCTGTAACCACTGAACCGATCAGACCATAGACTCGACCATTGGGGCCGACTTTCTAGATTGATGGATCGCTGGTCCATCACATACCTTGGAACCTTTCTCAGGATCTTCCACGTCCTTAAGCTTACCAGATCTTTCCATCCTTGATTGGATCTTCTTTCCTCAACGATTGAACTCACTAGAAAGTAACAACCACAATCGGCCTCTCCTTTGGCCGGAATCTCTCTCTTTCTCTCTCACGATATTTCTCTGAGTTTTTACTCTAGAAGCTGATGATTAAGAAAAAAAGAGAGGGTCACTATCTTTAAAGAATGGTCGCCCATGAATTGCCCCACGAACATGTACAAGTTTCTAGGCGAATGGGCACAACTTGGTCGATAGGATACACCCCTTCGCCTATTATTGGGTTGATACCAAGCCCAACCAGATACCCAGGCCCTCCAGACATAGCGCACGGCCTAGCCCGAGGACCCACCAGATCCTAGCCACCGTGACCGAACCAACTAACTTGCCACCGGCCATGACCCGTACCAACTGCCCAAGACTCAAACACTCCGTCGATTTGAGATGAGCTGACTCCCAGATGGTCCAGATGAGTGAGCTAGTAGCTCAGCTGGTTGACGTGACCTAACTTGGCTGAGCTAGACAGAGCTTGCTCGAGCTTTGTTCAGCTGATTGCGCTACCCATCTACTTCGTCCAGCTACCGTACAACTCGTCCAGCTACTTTAACTGGTTTCCCTTTTTATTTGGTTAAGTCTTGATATACTTAACCTTATTTTGACCATGGAACGCTTGCCTCCATATCAGAGTGATCGACAGTAGGTTTCCTCGAACCATGGCCCATCCCAACGATCTTATCTAGGATCGGGGATGCTACAAGTCTCCCCAACTTGCGATGGATTCGTCCTCGAATCCGAATTAAGTGTTCCTCATCCGCAAACTGATCAAACTACTCAGGATACTCAGCCTTCATCCTATCCTCCATTTCCCAAATAGTTATCTCTTGCCATTACAATCCCAAATGACTTTGACCATTTGGACTGTCTTCTTCCCTGTTGTTTTTTTCCATCCTATCTATGATTCAAACCAGCCTTGTCTCAAAGGTTAGGTTCTTTCCTAGATCAGTAGGAATAGCTGGCAAGATGATATCTTGGTCCGTTAAACACTTCTGAAGTTGAGAGACGTGGAACACATTATAAAATGCTTCCATATTGGTTGGCAAATCCAACTTGTATGCCACCTTGCCAACTCTTTCAATGATTCTAAACGGGCCTATGTTTCATTTTCCCAGAAATTTTGACTCATCCCTTGAAGGTAATCATCTTGAGATACACCATTTTATCGACTGCGAACTCGAGATCTTTCCTGCATGACCGCCCATATAGAGCCTCATATGGTGGCATGCCGATACTACGGTGGAAGCTATTGTTGTAAGCGAATTCCACTAAGGGTAAGTGTCTTTCCCTGGAATCACCCCAAACCAATACACATGCTCGCAACATATCTTCCAATGTCCGAATGCCTCGTTCAGACTGTCTGTCCGTCCATCTGTGGGTGATGGGCGGTGCTCATGTTTACTCTTGTTCCTAGAACCTTTTGAAAAGCCTTCCAGAAATGAGACGTAAACCATGGATCCCTATCCGATAAAATACTAGCCGGAACACCATGTAGTCGGACGATCTTGTCTATGTACTTACATACAATATGAGCGACCCGATCGACTTCTTGATGGCCAAAAAGTGTGATGATTTGGTGATAGGGTCTGATATTTACCACTTTTAGGCCATGATATCATCCCATTTTAGAGTCAATTATATATGTTTTGAGTATGTTTTAGGGTATTTTCGGGTTCATGTACATTCTGGAGTTGTCTAGGATGCAAAACTGCGCAGATGTGTCAGAAGTTTATCTATGGATGGAGATTTTCCCATGGTGAGATTGTGCTCATATTTTGAAAAAGTTATGCTTTGAGTTAGCTTTCCAATTCCACCAGTTTGAGGTCCATCCGACGGTTAGATCTAAAGTTAAATCCAATTTACTGAAGAGTTGCATGTCTGCCTCGCTAGAGGAAGCTGTCGAAAAGATGAATGAGTGTCGATCGATGGCCAAGTCTTGGTGTCGATCGACGGGGATCCCATAATACAGACCGACTTGTTTTATGGCCAAATTAGCCCATAAGCCATCACAGTTTACCAGAATACCCTTGGACGACTTTCAACCAAATTTATTATAGTTTTCTAAGCCATTGTTGACGACTAAGATTTATTTTATTGATTTTCTTAGTTTTGAAGAGAAGATCAATTCTCCTTCAGGAGATTGATTGGAACTCTTTTGGTTTTATATTGATTTATATATCTAGTATTTATTCAGACTATGATATGTGTTATTGCTTTCATGTCTGAGTAATCATCTTGTTAGGTTTAGGGATTTCATGTTCTTAATGTCAAACTGATAGTCATAGGATTGCTAGGTTATTTATAGATCTCTACACCAGGGTGACTTGTAATACTAAGATCTAGAGTAGTGGAATAACACAAGAGTGTGACTGATTACTTGAACCTAGAATCATTGGAAAATTGAAAGGCATGAGAGTGGAATTAATTAACGAAACCCGAGCCTTGTGTGGATTAGATATCTAGGCACATACAAGAGTTGGTCTAGGATCTAGTTGAACATTTTTGATATCTGTGTTAATGCCTGTCTGAGATAGAATCGATCGATACCCAAGCATTGGTATCGATCGACGTTCGATCCTTGTTTGCAAGCGAGAGCTGGAACATAGAACTTAGGTATCTGCTTAGTAATTGCATGCGAGAGCTGAATTACTTGCTTATTGAATCAGAGTTCTAGAGTTTGATCTATAAACCCTTGACATCCTTGATTTGTGTTGTGAATCTATTGATTGATAAATCTCTAGACCTAGCTATTTCATCTTATTGTTATCAAATCAATCACCTTCTTACTTATCTACTATTACTACTTTAATAAACGGTTTGCCTTGCTTAATCTAAACGTCTATAGTCTATTGTGTGCCCACGCTCCTTGTGGATTCGATCACTAAGTACTACAATTGAACCTCTTATTTGAGAGGGTACAAGTAGCATATAGGGTTAATTTGAGAGTGCATGATAAAAGCTAGTTGAAAATTATCGATATGTGTGTTAATGCTTGTCTAAGGTAGCATCGATTGATACCCAAGCATTGGTATCGACCGACGCTCGATCCTTGTTTGCATGCGAGAGCTGGAACATAGAACTTAGGCATCTGATTAGTAAATGTATGCGACAACTGTATTACTTGCTTATTGAATTCGAGTTCCAGATTTTGATCTATAAAACCGTTAGCATCCTTGATTTGTGTTTTGAATCTATTGATTGATAAATCCCTAGACCTAGCTATTTCATCTTATTGTTATCAAACCAATCACCTGCTTACTTGTCAACTATTACTACTTTAGTAAATTGTTTGCCTAGTTTAATCTAAACATCTATAGTCTATTGTGTGCCCACATTCCCTTTGGATTCGAACCCTAAGTATTACAATTGAACCTCTTATTTGAAGGTACAAGTAGCGTATAGGGTTAATTTGAGAGTGCATAATAAAATCTATATCAAATTTGGCGTCATTGCCGGAGAGCGTGGATCACCATTAGACTTGATTAATAGGCTTAGTCTAGGTTTTTATTTTATGTTTTAGTTACTTACATAAATTTTTTCTTGTCTTTCAGGTGAATGCAGAGCAGTACTAGGAGCAACCAAAAAAGGAATACTTTTCTCAGACCCAACAGCTATTGACCGCACCATCTGCAAAGAGAAACGTCTAGCATCGATCGACAACAACAATCCTCCGTCGATCGACACCACTCTTGGACAAATATCAATTGACACTTCTTTTATACCATTGATTGAAAGTAACCAACGAGTAGAGATGGCTGCGGCACTTATTCTGACTAGGGATGGGAATGGAGACTTGCATGACCCTGAGGGTCATCTTTTTAATTCAGCAGGTCAGAAATTAGATGCACAAGGGCTGTAATCCCTGAGCATCGATTGATAGCAGAGTTGATCAGGACTACTCAAGTCTATGTTAACAGGTCTGCGATTCAACCTCGAGAAATCCAAGGGATCGAGGGCCAGATAAAACCTGCATACTTTACTCATGTGAGCGAGCACCCCTCTCATGGCCTTCCCCATGGACCACATTGAAACACTAGAGGATTTTGTGTTTAGAATCCCAGAGCATGAAGGAACTACATACTATCTCGTTTTCAAGTTATTCAAGTATTCTCTCTCTAAGAATGCAGTTGTTTGGCTGAAACTTCTACCACCAGGATCTCTCACTACCTGGGATGATATAAAGACTGCGTTTCTTAATAATTTTTTTGATGATGCAAAGACCGAAGAGCTAAGAGACAAGATTTTGACATTCTCTCAGGGACCTACTAAAGGGTTTAGAAGCCCTTGGGACAGATTTAGGGTGTACCAACAAGACTGTCCAGATCATGGTTTCACGGAGGTTCAACTATTGGGATTCTTCTGCAAGGGTATTGATGTGCAGTATCAGATGATTCTGGATCAGGCAAGCGAAGGGAACTTTAAGACAAGGACTCCAGAGGAAGTTAGAGGCTGATTCAGAACTTTGTGTCTAGCAACAATATCAGGAACATGGACTCACATGATGCAATCAGGTGTTATGAATAATGACAAGATCATTGAGGTCGAGGCCAAAACTGATTACATACATAAAGTCTCGTTGGTGGAACATGCTGCGAAGAGGACGAGAATCATATAAATGAAATCAGTTTTCAGGGCCATATTCAGAGGATGGAATCTATGATGGATTGAGTCATAGAAATTCAGAAGAAGACAGGTGCATACTTAAATCTGAGGTTTGAATTTATCCACAAAGAGCTGAATGGAAAATTTGAAGCCTTGGATGCCCATGTCATGATGCTAGACACCCAGGTTTTTCAGACAACAGAAGCTGTGAAGAAGAAAGAAGCTTTGGTTAAAGAGAAAGCTGAGGAGAGCAAGAGACAAAGGGGAAGCTCCTCCAAGAGATTTTATCAACATCATCAACAAAATGAGGAAGAGGGACACTGAGAGCTATTCTCGAACAAGTTCTTAATCTCATCCGGACTAAATCAGATCTCTAGAAGTCAAGCTAATGACTATAACCAAGCACTGAGTGGGAGGAAACCCACTGTTTAGTAAGTTTTTACTTACTTTTTAGTTATACTACTATTTATTTTTAGTCTTACTTTGTTTTATATACTGTTTGAGTCCACCATCAATCGACACCAAAGAGGTACCATCAGTCGACATTGGATCGTGACCATCGATCGACCATACATGCCTACCATCGATCGATACTCTTTTACAGAGTCTGGTATCGAGTTTTCTACTTAAATTATTTACTTATCATTTAATTTTTTCTAACCAATCTGAGACGGATTACACTGGGGACAGTGTAATTTAAGTCTAGGGGAGGTTTGCTAATGATATTTGATTTGTTTTGAGCTTTATTTACTATCTTTATAATTTTTTCAAAAAAGTTTTATTGAGTCAAGAAGGGAATATGATCAAGATTTATTATTGACTAACGACACTTTAGCACCATTATTAGAAGGCTGTTTACAAAGATTACTAGAGATACAAAAGTGGATCATCCTGCCATTATATCACACTTGCTTAGAAATTTTGAGGGAACCAAAGCTGATTTCCAACACTTATCCTGACATTTTTTACTTGTTTTGGGACTTGGTATACCCTAGATTAGACTCCTTATGAAAGTCTGTAGGTACAAGTCAGTGCACCTTTGGTTCCCTTCTCTCTTCCTCTTCAGCATCTACCTAATATCTTAAAAGATTGAGATGACTTCCCGAGAAGCAGAGGGGTAGGTTCATTACCTATGACCCCACTATTCTAATTTGGAGGAACGATCACACATTGTTGGAAGCGAGGGGTAGGTACATTACTGATGACCCCACTATTCACCTACTAGTTTGCCTAGAAAACAAAAAAAAAACAAAATAAAAAAGAGAAAAAAAGAAAAGAAAAAGAAGAGGAAAATCGAAAATGAGATGGCAAGATGGACTGTATCGCCATCATTGTCCATTAAGTTTGAGATCTAAAAAGATTCAGAGAGAAAAGGAAGAAGAAAGGAATCAGAGAAGACTTTGTGCTTAGTTGTTCAAATGCTTGCAGAGGTAGAGTCCATGTGTCTTATGATCGATACTTCGAAGGTAAAGCCTACACTTTTATTTTTATTCAAAGAAATGAAATTAGTAGAGGGCTGAGTCAGACAACTATTTGCTAAGTTGTTGGTAGACTGGATTTTGTTTCTATACTAGGATAGGGTATATAAAGTTTCTCTGTGATTGATTTGATAGGATGTGGTTGCAAAAAAGTAAGGTGACAGTTATACTTAGACGTTATGTGAGTCTTCGCTTTTCAAAACCTCTTTCACAGGCTTAGTTTGCTTGAGGACAAGCAAAAGGTTAAGTGTGGGGGAGTTGATAGGGTCTGATATTTACCGCTTTTAGGCCATGATATCAGCCCTATTTAGAGTATATTATATATGTTTGGAGTATGTTTTAGAGTATTTTCAGGTTCAGGTACATTCTTGAGTATTTTGGTGATTCTAGAGCTGTTTGAGATGAAGAACTGCGCAGATGCGTCAGAAGTTTATCTATGCATGGAGATATTCCCACGGTGAGATTGTTCTCATATTTGGGATAAAGATATAGATTTGAGTTAGCTTTCCAATGCCACCGGTTGAGGTCCATTCGACCATTAGATCTAAAATTATGCCCAATTTACTGAAGAGTGGTATGTCTGCCTCGCGAGAGGAAGATATTGAGAAGATGAATGAGTGTCGATCGACGGCCAAGCCTTGGTGTCGATCGACAGTGATCCCAGAAGACATGCCCGACTTAAGCCCATAAGCCACCACTATTTACCAGAATACCCCTGGACGAGTTTCAACCTAATTTATATTGTTTTCTAAGCCATTGTTGTAGGCTAAGCTTTATTTATTTATTGTCTTAGTTTTGGGGAGAATATCAATTCTTCTTCTAGAGATTGATTGAAACTCTTTTGGTTTTATATAGATTTATATATCTAGTATTTTTTCAGACTATGATATGTGTAATTGCTTTCATGTCTGAGTAATCATCTTGTTAGGTTTAGGGATTTCATGCTCTTAATGTCAAACTGATAGTCATAGGATTGCTAGGTTATCGATAGATATCTACACCAGGGTGACTTGTAATACTAGGATCTAGAGTAGTGGAATAACACAAGAGTGTAACTGATTACTTGAACCTAGAATCATAGGAAAACTGAGAGGCATGAGAGTGAAATTAATTAAAGAAACCCGAGCCTTGTCTGGATTAGATATCTAGGCACCTAAAAGAGTTGGTCTAGGATCTAGTTGAACATTTTTGATATGTGTGCTAATGATTGTCTGAGGTAGCATCGATCGATACCTAAGCATTCGTATCGATCGACGTTCGATCCTTGTTTGCATGCGAGAGCTGGAACATAGAACTTAGGCATCTGATTAGTAATTGCATGCGAGAGCTGAATTACTTCCTTATTGAATCAGAGTTCTAGAGTTTGATCTATAAAACCCTTGACATCCTTGATTTGTGTTGTGAATCTATTAATTAATAAATCCCTAGACCTAGCTATTTCATCTTATTGTTATCAAACCAATCACCTGCTTACTTATCTACTATTACTACTTTAATAAACGGTTTGCCTTTCTTAATGTAAACGTCTATATTTTATTGTGTGCCCACGCTCATTGTGGATTCGATCCCTAAGTACTACAATTGAACCTCTTATTTGAGAGGGTACAAGTAGCATATAGGGTTAATTTGAGAGTGCGTAATAAAAGCTACATCATTGGTTAGGAGATCTACCACAACCCGAACCACATTTTTCTTATTTCTGGTCGTTGGCAAACCAGTCACAAAGTCCATTGTGATGTGGTCCCACTGCCATTCTGGAATAGGCAAGCTTTGTAGTAGTCCACTAGGAATCTGATGTTTGGACCTGATGAGTTGATAAGTTGGATACTTAGCCACCCAATCGGCGATATCAGCCTTCATACAAATTAGTACTTCTTGAGGTTCTGATACATTTTGGTTGCACTAGGATGAATTGAGAATTTAGACTTATGAGCTTCCCTCATAGTCTCCTCCTTCAAGCTCCTTTTATTGGGAACACTAACACGTCCATTGACTAGGATGGTACCATCCTTCGTGGTTTGGTACTAAGTCTTATCGTTCCGAGCAACCTTATTTAGGTTCTCATCATGACCTTGAGCTAACCGAATCCGGGTAAGCAGGTCAGCCTGATCAACCGCCTCTTGTCCTAGTGGTTCCCTCACTACGGTCAATGCGTTCAACTGTAGGGTACAAATCATACCTTCCAGGTCGTCCACCTCCCGTTTGGCTGATACATATGCTCTTCTCCAACTCATGGTGCAGCCACTAGGTTAGCCTTGCCTCTGTGATAAGCAATGTCTAGATCGTAATCATCCACAAACTCAATCGAACTCATTTGCCTTAAGTTCAACTCATGCTGAGTGAATATATACTTCAGACTTTTATGGTCTGTAAGTATTTGAACTTTGGCACCATATAAATATGACCTCCAAATCTTTAAGGCGAACACTACCACAACCATTTTTAGATCATGGGTCGCGTAGTTTACCTCATGTTTCCTCAACTGCCTTGACGCGTAAGCGATGACTTTTCCATGTAGAGTCAACACGCAACCCAGTCTATATATGGACGCATTCGTGGAGACCACATAAGGTTGGTCTGCTTCTAAAGAACCAAGATTGGTGCACTTGTCAACATGTCCTTAAGTGTCGAGAAACACTTCTCACACTCTTCGGACCATATGAACCTTACATCCTTTCTGGTCAACTATGTCATAGGTTGAGCCAAGCTGGCGAATCCGTTCACCAACTTCCGATAGTAAACCGCCAGCCTGAGGAAGCATCTTACTTCCGTGGCATTGCGCAGTCGAGTCCAATCTCTTATGGCCCAGATATTCTCTGGATCAACCAAGACACCTTGGTCAGAAACGATATGGCCAAAGAAACCCTATGCTCTTTTGCCCAAAAACTGCACTTGCCGAGTTTGGCCTACAACTTATGTTCCCGTAATCAATCCAACACGGCTCTAAAATGTTTCCAATGAGATTCCTCATCCTTGGAGTACACGAGTATATCATCTATGAAGATGATATCCGATTCAACCAAGAAGTCTCGGAAAATGCTGTTCATCATTTTGATGAATGCAGCAGGCGCATTATTCATACCGTACAGCATAACCACACACTCTTTGTGGCCATACCTGGTCGTAAATGACGTCTTCTTCATATCGTTAGGCTCTATCGGGAACTAATGGTATCCCGAAGACAGATCGATCTTGAAAAACCACTTAGGGCATGTTTATTTGAGGTCTCTTAGCAGGGGTTCTTAACTTTTCTAAGAGACGTTTCTTAGCTTTTAACTAAGAAAACTTAGGAACCGTCTCTTAAATAAGAGACATAAGAGTCGTCTCTTAACAACAAATAATTAAAAAAAGAGTCAAATTAAGTTAAGAACCCCACCCTAAGAGACCGGGGATAAACATGGCATTAGATCCCTTGAGCTGATCCAACTATTCGTCTATCTGAGGTAACATGAACTTGTTCTGCAGAGTGACCCTGTTCAACCCTCGATAGTCGATACATAACGAAAGCTACCATCCTTCTATTTCACAAAGAGGACTGGTGCACCCCAAGGGGAACTACTCTAATGTATAAACCCTTATCAAGCAATTCTTCCAATTGCTTCTTTAGCTCGGCCATCTCGGCAGGAGCCATCTGATACGAACTTTTGGCATGTGGAGCTGTCCATGGTTCTAGTTCTATCTTGATGAAGTCAAAACTACCAGGGAGAAGACCTTGTAGCGCCATAACACGTGTTCAAACTCAGATACCATCGAAAGTCCAGACAGATTCTCAGAATTACCGCACTCCGTAGTGGTTATTGTTGCCAGAAGGGCTTCACATCCTCGCTCAAGCATCCTTTGAGCTCGGAATGCTGACACCACTACTTTTCTGGGAGGTGGTCGAATATCTTGGTAATCAATCTGGGACTCCCACTCCCCAATCGCACATGACCCTTGTGGCAATCGAGAGAGGCCCGACACTTTTCCAACCACTCTATGCTTAATATCACCTCATGATTCTTAAGGTGGACTACAATCAGATTGACATGCAGATTCCTGTTTTGAATGATCACTGGGACATTTGTCATACGGCTTAGTGAATGCATGACTTTCCCACTGGCCGCATTCATTATCCCCAAATTATCCCTTGTTCCCAGACAACGACCCATTTCCGATCAGTTCTGGACTCACAAAACTATGTGTAGCCCCTGTATTGAAAAGCACATGTGTTTCCACACAACCGATAACTATGGTCCTTGCAGGAGACCCATATCAAAGTTTCTATCCATTCTAGGTTCCAGAACAAGCATTGCTACTGGATTTAAAAGATGATTTCAGAATTTTAACAATGATCGACTCATACGATCCCGAAGCGTCGTCGTCCTTGGACAGCTCGTACACCCGAGGTGTTGTAGTTGGCCTATTGTGGGTCGGCTTGCTAACATCGCCACTCCCCCTTCCTTGTCCCTCCTGCAGCTTCGGATAGTCCCTAGGAAGTGACCGGATTACCACATTGGAAACAAGTCGGAGAACCGCCTCCACCTTATCAGCAATGGTCTTGCCTTGGCCAAGGGCAGTCCCGGGCCTCATGATACATGCTGACACATCGCCCACAAGCTCCCATAGCCTTCCAGCATTTGTGTGGATGGCGTCTGCGACAGTTAGGGCATTCATGTTTCTTACTTGAGGTTCTACCTCCCTCAACTTGATCCCAATTTCTCTTACGGTCATTAGTCTTGCCGACCAAGGAAGACTGAGGTGGAGACTTAAGTTTGGCTTCCTCAGCCAAATTAATATCCAGCATTGGCATTCATTCCACCAACACAGCCACATTGTTGAAGGTGTGGATCATGCAGTGGGATCTATGTTCGGCCCTTAAGCCTCAGATGAACCGACTGATAGAGCCTGATATTTACCACTACTTTGACATGATATCACCCCTATTTAGAGTCTATTATATGTTTTGTAGTATGTTTTAGAGTATTTCAGGTTCATGTACGTTCTGGAGAACTTTGGTGATTCTGGAGCTTTTAGAGATGCAAAACTGTGCAGATGCGTCAGATGTTTAGCTATCAATGGAGACCTTTCCACGGTGAGATTGTGCTTATATTTGTAAAAAGATAGATATTTGAGAGGAGATGCATGAAGGTCAATCGACGGAACAGCCTTGTGTCGATCTACGGTTATCCCAGAAGACATGCCCGACTTGTTTATGGCCCACTTAAGCCCAAAAGGCATCCTAAATTACTAGAATGCCCTTGGACGACATGAAACCCTATTTATGTGTTTCTATGCCATTGTTTAGGCATACAACAACCAAGCTTTAATCTATCTATTTTTATAGGGTCATGAGAGAAGGGAGGAAATCCCTCAGAGTTCTCCTGGAACTCCTTTGGTTCTTTATTTGATTTCTGTTCTATATCTATGTCATCTATTATTTATGTGACAAAGATCATGTCTGAGTAGATCTCTTGTTAGGTTTAGGGTTATTAATGTTATTGGTGGATTAGCCAAACAATAAAATTGCTAGGGTTATTATTATATCTATCAACAGAATTGTGTTTATTGCTTGTGTTCTAGAGTAGCTAACTAGAACCCTGACCATATGATAGTTAGGCGCAAGCGAGAACATGGTCTACTACTAGAATTAATCCTGCTGAGCTAGGTTGCTAGAAACAAACGAGAGTTGATTTAGTTCATTTAGTGAACTTATCGAATTAGGTCATAAAGCTTGACTCAAGAGACCATCGATCGACGCAGGATCATTGCCATCGATCGACGATCATTCTGTGTCAACAAGCAAGAGCTGAGACATCAGACTTAGTCAATAGATTAGACTCGCAGCGAGAGCTGGTCGGCTTTTACATTAGATATCGATTTTTATGATTATACCCTTAGCTTCTATCCTCTATAATCCACTTGTCTGAAACCCTAGATCTAGCTACTTATTATTATTGTTTACTTACCAATAAATTAATTATCTGCTATAGTTTATATACTGCTTTTAATCTATTTTCCTAGCTTAATCACGACTGTATTGAGTTTATTGTATGTCCATGCTCTCTGTGGATTCTATCCCTAAATACTACAATATGACCTCTCTTGGCAAGAGTAGTTCGTAGGGTTAATTTGATAGAGTTTGAATTTAAATACATAAAAACACTCCTGTCAAATTTGGTGTTGTTGCAAGGGAACGAGGATTCGTCATTATATTCAATTTGTTCGATTTAGTCTAGGTATTTTTCTATATTAGTTTACTTACATAAATTTTTTTCTTGCGTTTCAGGTACAGACAAATTATTACCAAGAAGCAATGAGGAGAGGATTTTTGGGTTCTTCAAAAAAGGAACCTGCTGATTCGCGCACGATCCATAAGTTTACCAGGGCAGTCGACACCCTCTAAGCAAAGATCACTAACAAAGAGAAGTGAGCATCGATCGACACCAATACTTCACCATTGACCGATACTAACATCATCACATCGATCGACTCTCACACTTTTCCGTAAATCGATACTACTTCCAGGAAGACAGAGAATGTTGAAGTCCTCATACTTGAAGCTGATGAGAATGGGATCTTACGAGACGAAGGTCGCCCTCGCAGCAGTACATGACAATTGATTAATGCACAAGGTGCTGTGATCCCTGATGTCATTGCTGTTGCTGAGATAAATGACTTCACGCTGAGCCATGAATGGCATGATTTGGCAGCTCATAACTCTTTTCAGGGTTTGCCTCATGAAGATCCGATGGAACACATCTCAGAACTTGTGGATCTAGTCTCAAAGAGCGAGCATTATAAAATTTCTGAGTACCACATGCTTTGCAAGATCTTCCTCTATTCTATCTCTGGGAATGCATCTAGCTGGTTTTTTGACTTTAATCACGATCTCTGAATCGCTGGGATGATAATGAAAGAGCATTCCTTTATGAATTTCTCGATGAAAGCTGCAGGAGCTCGAGAAAAAGAGATCAACGATAAGTGGGAAAAGATCCTTGAAATTTGGCAAATAAAGAAAGAAGACAGGATTCCACGACAGCTTCTCGAGTACGTAGCAATGGGTATTAAGTATCATGGATCTGAACCCAAGAAGAGCAGAAGAAGCCGATGTTAGTGATCCGTCTTCGGCATCGATCGACACAAGATCTCAACATCGATTGACCATAAGACCTCAGCATCGATTGACACTAACCTAAGTTGTCGATCGACACCATTCGACATCCATGAAAGATCGAGTTATCTTCAGGACATTACAGACTCGACACTAGAGAGCACCGATGTATCAAGTTGTTATCATGCTCCGGATGTGGAAAGCAAAATCACCATCAGAGATCTCTTGGAGCCAAAGGAAAAATAACAATTTGAAGATTTAGATCTGAGTAGGAAAGTCACTATGGAGCTAGAAGAATGGTTTGAAGATATGCATCAGAACTCGAAACTGAAGCTTGATGACGATCAGCACACTTCGAGATTAGATATGGAGACTTCCCCAAAAACTAGCATCGATCAACACCCACCCGACTGCATCGATCGACACTACACAACTGATATCGATCGACACTTATTATTGGACCATGTTACACAGTTGAGCTGGAACCATTTGAGCTTGAACCAGTTGAGGAGAGAATGCAAAAGTCTGAGACCTCACACCTTGCTGTCCCTGAACATCTATGACCACCTATCTGCACAGAAGAAACTGCTGGTTTTCACAAAAGATCGAAGATGATACATGACCTAGTGAAGTTTGTGGTTCCTAGTACTGTTTTTGAGGTTGAATTTCCTATTCCACCAGTTGGAAGTGTGCATATGGATCCCTACATTAAGGTATTTGATGAGCTTCACCATACAATTGTTCCTCAGAGAGTATTGAAGTATGAAGGTGACGTTGACCAAAGACCATCGATCGTAGTATCGATCGACACAATCAGTGGTGAATCGATCGACACCACCATTGGAACATCGATCGACATCAACACTAGAGCGCGATTGACACTCATCACTTATCAGAGCAGAATGAGTTTGAAGTGTTTCATAATCTTTTTGATGGAGGCACCACAAGATCAAACAAGCCTAGGGAAAGAGGAAGAGGAATTGGAAGAAGAGGAAAAGTACCAATGACGGTCCTCAGTTATCATTAATTCCCCACTTCTCAGATGGTGTCAGGAAGTATAGAGTACGCAGCAGATGTTTCCCGCAGCCATTTGCAAAGCTTCAAGCACTCCTTATTGTTGAGATGATAAAAAAGGAGAAGAGTCTATGTGGAGGCTTTCATAAAAAAGGAGAAGAGTCCCATTGGACATTGGAAATTGTTTTGGAGCAAGTCCCCAATCTCATCAGAACTCCTAAACGCCAAACTAAAGACTATAAACAAGTGTTGAGTGGGAGGCAACCCACTGTTTAGTAAGTTTTCAATTAGTTTTTAATTATATTAGTCTAATTTTGGATTTTATTTTATTATTACAGGTTTTAAAAAAAAACCTCCGAGGAAGATAGTCTGCACAGAGCATCGACCGACACTTGATCACTGTCGATCGACGAAGTAACCCTAGTATCGATCGATCGCCACTTAACTGTGCCAATCGACGGTCACCATCAGCAAGCAGGTATATCGTTTTTCCTTGTTAAATTTTGTCCTTATGATTTATTTTCTTCACCAATCTTAGACTGTATAACACTGGTGATAGTGTTGTTTAAGTCTGGGGGAGGTTTACTGATATTGTGTTCTATTTTGAGTTTTATTTTCTATACTTATTCCAAGAAAAGAAGTAGAGATTTATAGGTGTACCATCGATCGATTTTGACGAATCAACATCGATCGACCATTGATCATGAAAATAGGTCGACATCAACATCGTGACATAGTTCGATACTCTTTTATAGAGTCTGGTATCGAGTTTCTCTCTTAAGCTATTTACTTATGATTTGATTTTTCCTAACCAATTCAAAACAGATTACACTAGGGATGGTGTAATTTAAGCCTGGGAGAGGTTCAATAATGCTATTTGATCTGTTTTGAACTTTATTTATTATATATATAAGTTTTTCAAAAAAAATAATTGAGTCAAGAAGAAAATTATGATCAAGATTTATTATTGACTAACCACACTTTAGCAACATTATTAGAAGGTTGTTTGCAGAGATTACTAGAGATACCAAAGTGGATCATCATGCCACTATATCACACTTGCTTCGAAAGTTTCAAGGAACCAAAGATGATTTCCAACACTAATCCTCACATTATTTGCTTGCTTTGGGGTTTGGTATACACTGGATTGGATTCCTTCTGCAAGTCTGTAGGGACAAGTCATTGCACCTTTGTTTCCCTTCCCTCTCTCTCTCTCTTTCTCTCTCTCTCTCTATCTTCTCTCTCTCTCTCTCTCTCTCTCTCTCTCTCTCTCTCTCTTTCTCTCTCTCTCTCTCTTTCTCTCTCTCTTCAGCCTCTACCCAAAAGTTTAAAAGATTGAGATGACTTCCTGAGATGCAGAGAGGTAAGTACATTACCGATGACCCCACTATTCTAATTCGGAGGAAGGATCACACATTGTTGGAAGCGAGGGGTAGGTACATTACCGATGAACCCACTATTCACCTACAACTTTTCCCAAAAAGCAAAAGAAAAAAAAAAGAGAGAGAGAAAAGAAAAAAAAAGAAGAAAATTCAAAATAAGATGGCAAGATGGACTGTATCAACATCATTGTCCATTAAGTTTGAGATCTAAAAAGATTCAGAGAAGAGAGAAAAAGGGGAAGAAAGGAATCAGAGAACACTTTGTGCCAGGTTGTTCTTATACTTGTAGGGGTAGATTCCATCTGTCATTTGATCGATATTCCCAATGTATAGCCTTCACTTTTATTTTATGCAAAGAAATGAAATCAGTAGAGAGATGAATCAGACTAGTATTTGCTAAGTTGTTGGTAGACAAGATATGGTTGCTATACTAGGATAGGGTATATAAAGTTTCTCTGTTATTGACTTGATAGGATGTGGTTGCAACAAAATAGGGTGATAGGTGTACTTAAACATTATGTGAGTCTCCGCTTTTCAAAACCTCTTTCACATGCTTTGTTTGCTTGAGGACAAGCAAAAGGTTAAGTCTAGGGGAGTTAATAGGGCCTGATATTTTGCCACTACTGTACCATGATATCAGCCCTATTTAGAGTCTATTATATGTGTTTGGAATATGTTTTAGAGTATTTTGAGGTTTAGGTACGTTCTAGAGAACTTTGGTGATTCTGGAGCTTTTAGAGATGCAGAACTGCGCATAAGCGTCAGATGTTTAGCTATGAATGGAGACCTTTCCGCGGTGTGATTGTGCTCAAATTTAAAAAACAAAAGATCTTTGTGTTAGCTTTCCAATTCCACCGGTTTAAGGTCCATCTGGCGGTTAGATCTAAAGTTATGCCCAATTTTCTGAAGAGTGGTCTATCTGCCTCGCGAGAGGAAGCTGTCTAGAAGATTAATGAGTGTCGATCGACGGCACAGCCTTGGTGTCGATCGACAGTGATCCCAGAAGACACGCCTGAATTGTTTTATGGCCAGCTTAAGCCCATAATCCATCAAAAATTACTAGAATGCCCTTGGACGGCTCGAAACCCTATTTATGTGTTTCTATGCCATTATTTACGCAGACAACAACCAAGCTTTATTCTATATATTGTTCTAGGGTTTGGAGAGCAGGGAGGAACTCGTTCAGAGTTCCCTTGGAACTTCTTTGATTCTTTATTTTATTTCTATTCTATATCTATTTCATATATGATTTATGTGACAAAGATCATGTCTGAGTAGATCTCTTGTTAGGTTTAGGGTTTATTAATGGTATTTTGAAGGATTAGCCAAACAATAGAATTGCTAGGGTGATTATTAGATCTATCAATAGAATTGTGTTTATTGCTTGTGTTCTAGAGTATCTAACTAGAACTCTGATCATAGATAGTTAGCCGCAAGCGAGAGCATGGTCTACTACCATTATTAATCCCGTTGAGCTAGGTTGCTAGAAACAAACGAGAGTTGATTTAGTTAGTTTAGTGAACTTATTGAATTAGGTCATAAAGCTTGACTCAAGAGACCATCGATCTACATAGGATTATTTCCATCGATCGACGATCATTCCGTGTCAACAAGCGAGAGCTGAGACATCAGACTTAGTCAATAGATTAGACTCGCAGCGAGAGCTGGTCGTCTTTTAAATTAGATATCGAGTTTTACGATTAATACTCTTAGCTTCTATCCTCTATAATGCACTTGCCTGAAACCCTAGATCTAGCAATATATTATTATTGTTTACTTACCAATCAATCAATTCGCTGTTATAGTCTATTTATTGCTTATTAATCTATTTGCCTAGCTTAATCGCAACTATATTGAGTTTATTGTATGCCCACACTTCTTGTGGATTCGATCCCTAAATACTACAATTTGACCTCTTTTGGAAAAAAGTAGTTCGTAGGGTTAATTTGATAGAGGTTGCAATTGAAATACTTAAAACCCCTCCTGTCACCGATGAACCCCGATTGTCTCGTCTTCAAGTTCCTTTCCCTCAAAACGCCTGACCGATTGAACTCCTTCTCGTACTCCCGTACCGTCCTGCGGACTTGGACCAGATCTAGGAACTTAGATTCCAATCAGTCCAATGCTTATGCAGGGAAATATTTGCGGTTGAATTCTACTTCAAAATCCGCAAAGCTTTGGAGGTTCCCATTCGTGTGCTTATCTGATTCAAGCCACCAATTATGCGCGTCCCCTTTCAAGAAGTGAACTGCATATCCCATTTGTAATCCTCATGACAACTAGTCAAGCTGAAGTTCCAGACCAGCTGGCTCATCCACTCGTCTGCCACAATAGGGTCAGAACTACCTGAGAAATGTTTGATGCCCAGACGGAATATGTGTTCCAACAAACTCAGATAGTCCACCTTCCTCGTGGCCTGACAGGTTGATCGATCTCGACCACCTCGGCTGATTCACCAGCGTGGCCATTTTCTTGACCAACCGATGAGTTCACTAAATGAGTGACCATATGTGTCATTGCAACCACAGATTACCCACAAATTTCATGGCTTCCAGGATGCCATTCATGGACGGTTCTGCAACCTGATTAATAGTACAATCACAGTTGGAGGATTCTGCTTCCTCCACACACTCTTGCTGCTGCATACCTACACCCTCAGCCCTTATTCCAGTAAGGTTAGCTGCATTCTTAGGTAAGTCACCACCAGTGTAGCTACAAACGGTTCGGTCGGCAACACGGTCAGATCAGTGCTATCTGCGGCTACCTGACTGGACTGCACAGCCGCATCCGTACTCTTTCTCCCCTTTCCTAATTTGGTTTTTTCAACCTAAGGATTCCAAGCAATGTTAGTACAGAAACATAACATATTAAACACACAATCAATCCCTAGGCTAAGAAGCCGTGATACCTCACCATGATACCCTTCAGCGTATGTGATGTACTACCCCATAACCCAAACTATCCTAGAACCAAGTCCGCTCTGATACCAACTTGTAAGACCCGATCCTTACCCTTAAGACCCAACTAAACCCGAGGTTTTACTTAACAAATAAAACCCGATTTGATTCCTTTAAGTCTGATATTTTCTTAGCCAACTTCGAATATGAGGTTCATAGATCAATAGAACCATATAAAATACAAATAAGGCAAATCGACAATGTATAAAAAAAAATATGAGATCCAATAAAATATTCAGTTTGTTCTATAAGCTATTATAAGTTCATTTCTACATCGATCTACCCATACACCACAGAACCACTTGCTGATAGAGTCTTCACGGCTCATTGGATTTACCACGATCCGCCTCAGATCCTGAAACCATAAACCATCTCGCATTAATCATAATTTGATACTATAATGGTTGTGGGAACCGAAATTCACACCGTCGATTTCCGTAATATAAGGAAAGTTAAGAGACCCTAACTTTCCCAAAGGTTCTAGATTTCTGCTAAGCCAAACGTCAACCAATCAGACAATAATAATAGACGAAATAATAAATCGATAAAAATGAAAGAGTGCATAGAAGATCTTATTCTGAATTTGTAAATGAGAATTATAACAAGTAAAGCCTCTGCCACAAGAGCTGTTGGCGAGTACCCTAGTTATAACCACCTAAGACTTGTAACCTAGTTGAGTCGCAACTCGAAAATAGAAAACGGAAAATTGCCTAAATTCTTAAGTGCTAAGTTTGCTGTGTATTCTTTTGTGTCTCTTGCCTTGGCGTTCCTTATATACTCCTCCTTAAGGCGGGTTCCTCTTTCTTTTTGTGCCCCCGAGTCGAGTTTACCGTTTTGCGGAAATATTCCATTTTTTTCGATCTTCATGATTATCCCTTGAAACTTAACATTTATCTTCTAGACTTGACATTTATCTTCTCCTGCGAACAATAGATAAAACATCATACTATCTTTGGGCTCAATTTTGTCTAAAATTGTAAGTGGGCTATTAGCTGCGTTTTAGACCTTTTCGGGGCTTTTTTCGACATAGTGCTTTTACGATTTCTTCCAATGAACACCTTTGGTACGATGTCGGTTTTATAAATAGTTCAAATTAATGATATAGTCGATGCAACTTTGATGTTAACTCAATTTTTTCCATTTCATACGATAAATTTGAATTTTATACGAGAAAACAAGTCTTTGCAGTTTTTATCGTAAAGTTCAAACAATAACTCCAATCGATATAAAACAAGAGACAATGTGGTCAAGGTTCAAAGAAGAAAATGGTAGTGACCGAGACAGGTGATGCTGATCAAAATCTCCTGATGGCGAGTTGGACGTGGTCAATTCAACTCACCATCAGGCCAGTTTGATGGGCTGATCCAACTCGCCTGATGGCGAGTTGGATAGAGACAACCCAACTAGCTATCAGGCGAGTTCAAGCTGATTCAACTCGCCTAATGGCGAGTTGGATGTAGACAATCCAATTGACCATCAGGCGAGCTGGATGGGCAATATCAACTCGCCTGATGGCAAGTTGGATGGATACACTCTAACTCGCCAACATGCGAGTTGGTCGAGCAATCTCAACTCGCCTGATGGAGAGTTGAACTTGGTCCATTCAACTCGCCGTCAGGTGGGTTTGACACGGCTGTTTCAATCGTTTCGTTGCTTGAGGGTCCTTCCCAATAAATTTTCGTATAATTATTTTTTGAATTTATATGAAAATTTAGTTTTAGTTTCCCGCATTTTTTATTTTCTTTTTTAGAAAACAAATGTTTCGGAACTTTCAGGCATTGGTTCCGTCGTAACCGATTTTGACCCAAACAAATGTTTTGGAACATTCTTGCATGATTCGTGGTTTCCTCCCCTGGTTTGTACTAAAAGAGTTCCTGGTTGTCCGAGCCATAGGTATCCTTCACACCTCAACACCATGCGACGTTTCTGCCATATCCCGGGCTCGGTGGAGTTTTGACTTCCAAGGGCTGGGGAACATACAAATGCTCCTCCGGAAGGTTACTTCACATGCTAAGACGTTTTTTTGTTGCTTTACCGTTTTGTGGTTTCCCATCCCGGAGATAATTGTTCAAACCTTTGATCGGTTTGGATTGTCGATAAGCCAGATTACTCCTATTAGCTTGCAACATCTTATTTGGATTTTTGGTTATGAGCTACCAGTGTGGCATGAATCTTGATTCTGATTATTTCGAGGCTTTTCTAAAGCCAGTGGGGTATAAGAAATCACTCGTGTGTCATTCGATCCAGAGAAATGATCTGCTGATAATCAAGGTGCTTGCTTCGGCTTACGTTTCCTGTATCGCTTTCGACCTCATTCCGTCCCGCTTTAAAGTCCGCGATATGTGCTGACCAAGATTTCAGATTGATTTTATAGCGCTATTACCCTTGTGTCGGGTGTTCGAGAGCTATCTCTACGAGATGTCTTTGTCTGTTTAGAACGTTAAGAGTTTGTTGTGATCATCAAAAATATTATTGGTAGATATAATCATTTTTGAACCTTCGCGAAGGATACATGTTCAAGAAGGTGTGTATGTTTTATTGTGTCAGACAGACTTTTTTTAAGGTGAGCATTCCGTTTCAGAAAGTTTTGACAAAAACTATTCTCCGAGCGTTAGCGACGTGTCGCTGTGTCGAAGGTTGAGTTTTTCTTTCGTATGTCGCATTTTGTGGTTGAAATGTTTGCGGGCTTGAAGATGTGTGGTATCACAAATTTTTTGTTTTAACCTTACGGAAGAAAAATGTTTTGGTTTGTTTCCGAGGAATTAGGACCAATGGGTCGCGTTAATTTGTCCTTGAGAATATGAGACTTCCTTCACTGTGCTTTGTGAAGAGTCGCCCCCCCCCCCGAGACTTATTTCGTTTATAATTAAGGATGCTTCGTATAGCTCTAGGAGCTTCGTTACAATTTTTTCATTATGTGCCTCTTTTACTTGTAAAACGTTGTGGGTTTAAAGTAAACTGTGGAACATATTGAATTTGGTCAGTTGTCGAAAAGTTTAAGTTTTCTTTTAACCATTCGGTGGTTATGACTAAGTTTCAATATTAAAAATTTGTCGTATGAAATTTGTTTTGTTTTTGTTTGGTGAAGACAAAACCTAAGAGGCTAGACGAAGAACCCGTGCGAGATGATCGCCTGCTCGGATGGAACCGAGGGAGATGGGAGGCAGAATCCAGCGAGCCACATGGATAAGGAATGATATCTGTAATATCGTAGTGTGAAGAGATAAAGTTTAGTTTTTTCGTTGGGAGACGAGTCATATGAATTTGCTTTTAGCTATACACAAATTTTCCAAAACACTTCTCCGCAAAACTTGCTACGTTCATTTTCGAACGTTTGTTCGCATAACTTGATGTGGCTATACAAAGAATGTTTCGCGAGAAGTGAATGGCATAGAAGTAAATTGAGAATGTCGCAGATTATTCGTGATATATGCGAACGAGGAATGTGTTTTCCTCATTCTCTTTTCCGCATTGCGAAGTCGTTTTTCATGACACCGATCTTGTTTTCTCGTAGGCGCTTCCGTATAATATGTTTTCTCGTAGTCGCTTTTGTAGGTGCATACGAAAGTAATGGAGGATTGGTTTGATGATGCATCGCTTTGCCTAAATGATTTTCTGTCTACTGCTGCGAGAGTTTGCTTTGTCAAAAGCATTTTCTTGATGCCGAGACAGTTTTTTTTTGAAGTATGGGAGTATAAAAGTATAATATACGGTACCTACTCCCTCTTTTATACGAAAGAGAACGGCTGAACCGATATTTTGAAGAGTTGTGTACGTTTTTTATTTCCAAGATTGGGATGATCGACAATCCAGGTCGGTTTAAATAAGACGCTAGGATTGTGACTTTGTGACTTTCGGGCTGACGACCAGGAATATGTCATTTTTAAGAAAATTGCTAGGAACGAGCCGATTTTAAGATGATGTTCGTGTTCTAGTTCTTTCTTTCCTTAGGAAACAAGCTGAGTGTGCATGACGATCGTTTCTCGGTTTTCCAAGAGTTTAGATCGGTTTGCAAGATCTGCCTGAGCAGTCGCAGAACAATCGATCAAGACAGGAAAATGCCTAAGACTTAGTTCGCTAGAATATTCTACTAGATGCTAAGTTCCCTAAAGTTTTATGGTGATCTCCGAAGTGTTTTTATTTCTTAGTACCTTCCTACGAAAATTCCAAGTCTGATTTCAAAAAGTTCCAAGCCGACCATACCTTAGTTTTCTCGAAGGTTTGGGTTAACCTCTCCTCCATTTTTCTTGCTCATCTCCCCTTCCTCTTCTCCCGTCTATTCGCCCCTTAAGAATGGCAACAATATTAGTTCTTCCTGGCCGCGTTTAGGCTCGAACCTGTTTTGCGATTTTTATCATTAAGTTCTAACGGTAACTCCAATCGAGACAAAACAAGAGACGTTTCTATTAAGATTCAAAGGAGAATTCTTAGTTGGAGGTAAGGGCGAGTGGGATGCCCAAGAGGGCGAGTAGGATGCCCAAGAGGGCGAGTAAGATGCCTAAGAAGGCAAGTAGGATGCCGAAGAGGCCGAGTAGGAGCAAGACAAGGAGTTTAGGCGAGTCTCACTTGTTTTTGTCGTAAAATTTCAATGGAAAATCGTTTGAGATGAAATGAAAAGCTTTTCGACCAAGATTCGAAAGAGAACACAAAGGAGAAGCTCATCAGGGCTTTCCAAACTCGCCATGAGGCGAGTTCGAGGGAATAATTCAAAGTTGCCATCGAAGCTAGTTGGACGGTGTGCGTCCAACCTGTTTTAATCTTAAAATCCCAACGGAAGCTCCTACTGATACGAAATGAAAAGCGTTTCGATCGGGATTCGAAGGAGAACGCAAAGGTGATCCAAGGTGCTGCTTGTTTTGTCAAACTTGTCCATTCGGCAAGTTGGATGGTTTGTTTAGTCCAACGGGCGAGTGGGACTAGTGTAACTCGCCGAACGGATGAGTTTGGACGGTTCGTTCAGTGTAACTCGCCCATTTGGCGAGCTGGACTTCGTTTGGTCCAACTCGCCCGTTCAGTGAGTTGGACTAGTCTAACTCGCCGAATGGGTGAGTATGGACGGTTCGTTCAGTGTAACTCGCCCGTTTGGCGAGTTGGACTGGTCCAACTTGCCGAAGGGCGAGCTAGACGGCTCCTTTGGTTCAACTCGCCCGTTCGGCGAGTTGAACTGGTCCAACATGTGTGTCCAACTTGTTTTGGTCGTAAAATCTTAACTGAAACTCTGATTGAGTCGAAACGAAAGCATTTCTATCGGGACTCAAAGGAGGACGCAAAGGTGAGCCAAGGGATTGCTCATCCAGTTCAATTCGCCGAACGGGCGAGTTGGACTGGTCCAATCTGTCGTCCAACTTGTTTTGATCGTAAAATCTCAACGGAAACTCCGATTGAGTTGAAACAAAAAGTGTTTTGATTGGGACTCAAAGGAAGACACAAAGGTGAGCCAAAGGATTTCTCACCCTGTCCAACTCGCCCGTTTGGCGAGTTGGATTGGTCCAAATCTCCGAACGGGCGAGTTGGACAGCTTCTTTGGTCCGACTCGCTAATTGGGCGAGTTTGCACTGCGAGTTCGACTGGTCTAAGTCGCTGAATGGGCGAGTTAGACGGCTTGTTTTGTCCAAATCGCCCGTTCGGCGAGTTGGACTGGTCCAACTTATGCGTGCAATTTATTTTGATCGTAAAATCTAAACGGAAACTCCGATTGAGATGAAACAATAAGAGTTTCGATTGGGACTCAAATGAGAACGCAAAGGTGAGCCAAAGAACTGCGCATCCCATCAAACTCGCCAAATGGGCGAGTTTGGAAGGCTCGTTTGGTCTAACTCGCCCAATGCGCGAGTTAGATGACTCGTTTGATCCAACTCGACCGTTCGGCGAGTTGGACTGGTCCGATTCAAGTTTTGATGGTATGGTGGTGCGGACGTTTCGTAAACGTTTTCAAGTTTTTCTACGAAAGTTGTATTAAAAATGCTAACTCGTTTCACTTTTAGAATGATGTTCCATAAAATATTGTCAAGTTTGATTTTATGAAATCTATTTCGGAAATTGTTGTTGAGCTTTAATTTTACGAAAGTTATTTCGCGAAATGTCATTAGTTTAGTTTTCCGAAAGCTGTTTCGTAGAATGTTTTTGATTTTAATTTTACAAACGTCGTTATGTAAGTTTGTTTTCTGTTTGGCTGTACGAGAGCCGTTTTGTTCTGGAAAACTTACGTTTTAGCCTCTGAATCTTTGGATGTGATGAGCTTAATTATCAAGAGTCGAATTAATCAGAGATTTTCTCGTTTCGGCAGGATTGATCCTAGGGGATTCATCAAGAACTCATTGAATTTGTCGGGTAGAATCGACGCTTGACTTTTACGAAATCTTAGGTTTCGAAAAACGTTTTAGCAGTGAGGGATACCATCTCTCGTTTTGCTTAGTTTAATTTTCGTCAGCCGTTTAGGTTTCGAGTGATTCAATAGAGATCGACTTTGTTTCTTAGAAAATTGTTTAGAAGAAGTACAACAGTGGGGGTTGTGCACCTGATTTGCTGTGCTTCCTATTTCTGTGAGAAACCTAGGGTTTCTCCGCAATTTGTGGGGAGAGCAAGTTTTATTTTTCTGAACGGTTTTCAAAAAGGTTCTTTTGGTCGAACCCTTATTCGCTGAGATTTTCCCTACTCGGTAATGAGACGAACTCTACGGGGTTTGATAGATTTTATTGTTGCCCTTTATGTTTAGTGAGAGAAATCGCAAGCTTGTTTCGCTGCCCCTCCTGTGGCGAAGATTCCCGACTAGGTTTTCGATTTTCTCAAGCACTGCAGCGTTTGCATAAGCGTTGGAGACAGGAGCAGTCACTGCTGGAGTGTTTTTACCAGCGGTGTTTGCGAGCTGCGATATTGTCTTTCTTATTTTCAGATATTGTTTCGATCAAGCGTTTTGTGGCCATGAGTTAGAGTAATCCAACCTCCCCTTCTTCTAGAGCCAATCTGTTGGAACCGAAATTCACACCGTCGATTTCTGTAAATTATGGAAAGTCAAGAAACCTTAACTTTCCCTGAGGTCCCTGATTCTCTACGAAAGCCAACGACAAGTAATCGAGTAAACGCGGAAAGTATGAAAAGATAAAAAAAACGGATTTAGAAATCGATAGATCTTTATTTCGAATTTGCGTATGAGTTCTCCAAAGAAAAAAGCATACATAAAGCTTGTCTTGAACGGGATCACAATAGAAATTCATATTACACAAGCAGTAAAATGAGACTAAGTTTGCTAGCTCTACCACCTATGACGAGAGAAACCTGTGTGGCTGCAACTTGTTCAGAAATAGACAAAAATACGAAAAAGGTTTGAAGGATCTGCGACTGGACCTTAAGAAAAGCTTCCTACGTACCCCTTTTGAAGATCAAGTCGGACGTAGTTCAATTGAAAGAATGAACCAAAAGATCAAACTGCCAGAGCAAGTTCGTCTGGTATCGAGTGCCAGTCATAGAAACCAAGCTTGTCGAGAATAAAGCTTGGGTTCCCAAGTGCTATGTGTTGTAGAGTCTAAGGAATCAGAATCGTCTAACAAAGATGGAGAAACGTCTGAGTATAACTCTGCGGTTCTAGCCACCCAAGCTCTAAGTTCTTCTAAGCTAGAATTACTCTAGGTCTAAATCTTTTGCTTCTTGTGCCATTTTCTTTATCTCCCCTTATATAGGCCTTCTGGGTTGGTTCCCCTTTACTTTTTTGCCCATAGGTTGAGTTTATCGATTCACGAAAATATTCCTTTTTATCTCGATCCTCATCAATATCTTGGAAACTTGTAAATTATCTTCTAAACTATCTCTTCCTGTAAAATAAAATATAGACCGTCATTCCAATTGGGATTTTTTATGAAAACCGCGAGTGGGCTTTTAGCCGAGTTTTAGACCTTCTGGGCCGTTTTTTGACTTAAGTGTTTTCACGGTTTTGTCGAAAGAGCGCTTCAGAAACAGAAGTTGATTCCGACGAGAGTTCAAATTTTTTGTATAGTGCACGTAGCCTTAGGTGTTTAGTTAACCGTTGCCTTTTTTACACGATCAATTCAAACTTTATACGAGGAAACGAGTTCTTGTAGTAAAGTTCCAACGTCAATTCTGAAAGAGATGAAATAGGAACGAGTTTTATCTGATTTTGAAGGAGGGAGTTACGAGGACGGGATGAAAATGGATTGATGCATTCAACTCGCCGAATGGGCGAGTTGGATTGGTCGTCTGACCCAACTCGCCGAACAGGCGAGTTGGTCATCTTGCTCAATCCAACTCGCCCGTTAGATGAGTTGGTCGTCTTGTTCGATCCAACTAGCCGAACGGGCAAGTTGGTCGGCCCACGTCGTCACACTCGCCCATTCAGCGAGTTAAACTGTTCCAACTTGCAGAACGGGCAAGTTGGTCGGCCCATGCTGCCCAACTCGCCCGTTCTGCGAGTTGGTCGGCCAACGTCACCCAACTCGCCGAACAGGCAAGTTGGTTGGATTGTACGGTTCAACTTGCCCATACAACAAGTTGGACGTCTTGCTTGGCCAAATCTTCTGTTATTTGAGTTGGACAGTCGAGCCTTATAGTCGTTTCGACGCTCGGGGATCCGTTTCTCCGAGGTCTAGAGTAACCTTTCTCGAGGACTTATCGTGCAAACCCTCCTTCGAGATCCATACAAAGCTCAATTTTGATTTTTTCCGCTCTTCATTTTTTCAAAATAATGTCTCTCTCTTTTCCACGAGGACATTTCTCGGGAAGTTTCAGACGTTGATTCTGTCGTGACTGATTTTAACCCCAACAACGACTTGTGTGGTAAGAATCAAGCATCTCTCCTAAGAAATTTTTAAGTCGTCTGGAAGTGCGGACTGAAAATTTTGATTTATTTTATAGCGCGCTAATATCCTTGTCGAATGTATGAGGACCAAGGGAAAGTCTATTTTAATCATCCCTTTAGAGAATGGTTGATGTATTTTCCGTGGAAAATCGACGAATGTGAGCAAGTGCTCGTTTGCAATTTTTAGTCACGGTTGGACTGTTTTTGTGTTTCAAGGTTGGAAGTATATTTTCGAAGGTTTTTCGCGACGTCTGGCCTTGTTTCCTGGAAATATACCTTGTGCAAAAGATGATTTTGAGTGTTTGAGAACGTGTTTGTCTCATGTTTTGGTCGGAATTCGGGTTGAACCGTGTGACCGAGAAATGTTCGTGAAGTAATGTAGAGTATGTTTTTTTTCATATGGAAGTTTTACTATGCCACTTTTTCTATAAGAAATGTCTGGGGGTGTTGAATATGTTTAGTTAGTGTCATGAAGATTTTTATGCTATCCGAAGAATGATTTTGAAATCAATCGGAAATTGACTAGTTTTCGATAGTTTGCTTTTTCGTAAATTTCCGTTTATGGGTTATACGATGAATGTTTCGTTCGTACTTGGGTGTTTCCAAATGCGTCTTGAGATGTTTCTGTAATAAAAGGGATTTGCGAGACTTTCAAGAAATCCATATCGAGTTCAAGTGCGAATATTTTAAATGTGGGAGTATACGAGAATACATATACATACCTACTCCTCCTTTTTAGAGAGGGGGATAGCTGAACTCATCGTTCGACGAGCTGCCTACGTACCCCTTTCAAGGATCAAGCCATCTCATAGTTTAGTTGGTGCCGCGAGTGTGTTTACTCGTTTTTTTTCTCCTGCATAAATCAATTTAGTTGCAGTGACTGTAGCTGGATTGACGTCTTCTTCAGGGTTTGTATCCTCCGGTTGGGTCAGGGTGTTGGGCTCAGAAACTTGCTGGTTTTTGGTGTCCGAAACCGTTTCTTGAGTAGATGATGTCAAATCGACTTTGTTTAAACTGTTTTCAGCCGATGGCTGAGTTATCTTTGTGCCTGTTGGTTTTACCATCGCGGTACTTGTGACTTTGCCTAGCTTATGTTTGGCTAGGTAGCAAAGTCGTGATTGTTTCTGGCATCCCTAGATTGCAGAAATTCCGCTAGGATTCGAGAATTTGATGCCTAGATGATATGTCGATGGGATTGTCTTCATGGCGTTCAACCAAGGCGTTCCCATGATGACGTTGTAGATGGTTGGGTGGTTGACGACCGCAAAGTCTACAATTTTTGTGACTTCTTTTGCCATGACTGGGAGTTTGTTTGATCCGAGAGTCATCAACGTTATGCGAGTGGGTTGCTATGGGGCTGGTTGATTCCACGGGCTTCTTCTTCTTAGAATTTGATGGCTCTGTTTGGAACATTGCGGGGTGGAGACCAGCTTGGCCACCTTGCGCTCGACTCAGCTTTTTGGTGATAAGGCTTGATTGACGAGACCGTATCGCTGCAGTACTGTGATCCTCCGATGATCATGTTTACTATGCAATGATTGTTGTCGTTACTCTTTTCGTCCTATCTCCTTCTGCAATGATTGTTGACGAAAAGGCGACAATGGCCCGCGTCTCTTTCGCTCTCTTTGACTTTTTCCCTTTCCATCGTGATCTGGAAGGCTTGCAGGTGCGCCTTTGGATCAGTTGTACCATTGTAAGTGGGCACCTTGATCTTTCCAGGATCCGATACTTTGGTATCGGTGATGTGAGTTGTGAAGGGTGTTTTCCGACCTTCCTCGAGCAGTCGACCGATTTCAGGCACAGCGCTAGTAGCGTGGTTATTTTGAGATTTCACCGCTCTTACATCCGCAGCCGTTTTCGTGATGTAGTCATAGAGATCGCGAATCTTTTGTTCTTCTCCAGTGGTTTCTGACCTCATCGGTGTTTGCTGCGAGTGATCTGAGCCTGCTCTTTGGCTAGGTTATGATGTTCTACCCAGAAGATGATTTCTTCTTTTTTGGTCATGGGTTTGTCGAACAGATAGTCTTCCTGAGCCGCCCAGCCTCTTGTCTTTCTCGGATGCACGTCACTGTCTTCTTCCAAATTATCGGACTGAACGCTGGTATCCAAGTCAACATGTTCGACCTCATGTTCCTCTATTCCATGCTTAGCGGTGGAGGATTTTTAGAGTTTTTCTGAGCAGAGGTTGTCTCGCCAGGATTTACTACTGATGGATTTTCCCGCGACTTTCCAGGCCTGTCCAGCGGAGTTGCGATGTCAAGTCTTCTCCCGTGAAACCTAGTGGTTCTGCGAGAATGAACTGCTTGGGCCCTCGCTGTTAGGCTTTCAACCTGTTTAGCGAGAGATCCCATGAGTTTTTCCTATTCTTCAGACGTCTTTTCAAAAGCGGAGAAAATATTTTTTTACCTCCTCGAACGCCGCAGTGTTGGCATCAGCGTTAACCGTGGAGACATGTCTGATCGAGCGTTTTTTGATTAGACATGTCTGATTGAGCGTGTTGACCTCCCATCATCACGAGTTTTTTCGATTAGACATGTCTGATCGAGCGTTTGTGGCTGAGAGTTAGGTTGATCCGTACCCACCCTCTTTCTTGCGCCAAACTCTGGGAACCGAAATTTGCACCGTCGATTTCCGTTAAATAAGAAACGTCAAGAGATCTAATTTTCCCAGAGGATCCAGATTTCTGCTAAGCCAAACGTCTAGCAAGCAGACAATGAAAACAGACGAAATAATAAATCAATAAAAACGCAAGAGAGAAAATAAGATCTTATTTTGAGTTCGTGAGTAAGATTTACAACACGTAAAGCCTCGGCCGCAAGAGCTGTTGGCGAGTATCCTAGTTCTAGCCACCTAAGACTTGTAACCTAGTTGAGTCACTGCTCGAAAATAGAAAACGAAATATTGCCTAAATTGCTCTTAAGTGCTAAGTTTGCTGAGTGTTCTTTTGTATATCTTTCTTTGGCGTTCCTTATATACTCCTCCTTAAGGCGGGTTCCTCTTTCTTTTTCTGCCACAAATCGAGTTTATCGCTTTGCAAAAATATTCCATTTTTCTTCGATCCTCATGATTATTCCTTGAAAGTTAATATTTATCTTTCGGATTTAACATTTATCTTCTCCTGCGAACAATAGATAAACCACCGTAATATCCTTGGGCTCAATTTTTTCTAAAATCGTAAGTTGGCTATAGCCGCGTTTTAGATCTTTTCAGGTCGTTTTACGACTTACACATTTTTACAATTTCTTCGAAAGAACACCTTTGGTACGACATCGGTTTTATAAATAGTTCAAATTACTCATCTAGTTGAGGAAACTTTTGTGTTAAGTCAACTATTACCATTTCATACAATCAATTTGAATTTATACGAGAAAACAAGTCTTTGCGGTTTTATCGTAAAGTTCCAGCGGTAACTCCAATCTTGACGAAACAAGAGACAATGTGGTTAAGATTCAAAGGAGAGACTGGTAGGGATCGAGATGGGTGATGCTGATCCAACTCGCCTGATGGCGAGTTGGACGTGGTCAATCCAACTCGCCATCAGGCGAGTTGGATGAGCTGATCCAAATCGTCATCAGGCAAGTTGGACGGGCAATCTCAACTTGCCTGATGGCAAGTTGGATGGAGACACTCCAACTCGCCCTCCCCCTCATGCAAGTTGGTCGAGCAATCCCAACTCGCCTGATGGCGAGTTCGATGGGGACAATCCAACTCTCCATCAGGCGAGTTGGACTTGGTCCATTCAACTTTTCTTCAGGCGGGTTGGACAAGGCTGTTTGGATCGTTTTGTTGCTCGACGGTCTTTCCAGATTACTTGTCGTATATTTTTTAATGTATACGAATTTTTATTTTTAGTTTTCCAGCACTTTTTATTTTCTTTTTAGAAAAGAAATGCTCCGGAACTTTCAGGCATTTATTCCGTCGTAACTGATTTTGACCCCAACGACGGTTGATCCTAACAATGCATGGTTTGGTTCCTTAGAAATAACATAAACCTTTACACAATATATCCTACAATACTCGGCCATACTAAGACCTCATCGAAGTATAGTCGCAAGTGTTATGCACCAATCCGCCCATTATCCGATCTTGCCATTCGAATAGGATCTAAGGACCAATCAGCCTTAATTTTCTTCTGGCTCTTAAGCCACATACTGTTTTGAAATGGATCATCCAAGGGCTTTGATCCATTGGCATCTTTTGGGGACTCGCACCCTTTGGGTCATTGATATACCTTGTTATTTACCAGTTGTAGAACATCATATGGACCCTATTTTGAGTCTAGTATGTGGGTCTGGACTGTGTTTTAGGGTCGTTACATGTCCAGTTACGTTTTGGAGTAATATGGAGATCATGGAGCTTTTTGAAGCATTTTGAGGTGCAAAACTGAACAGAAGTGTCAAATGTTTAATTATGGATGAAGACCTTACCACCGTTAGACTGATCCCATATTTTGACACAGGATAGATCTTTGAGTTAGATTTCTAATTCCACCGGCTTGAGGTCAATCATTATCCTGTAGAAGAAGTTATGTTCGTTTTACTGAAGCGTGGTCAGTCTGCCTCATGAGAGGGAAGCTGTCGAGGAGATGAAGGAACGTCGATCGACGTCACAGCCTTGGTGTTGTTCGGCGGTTATGCCAGAACACGGGCCGAGTATATTTCAATACCGACTTAAGCCCAAAAGTTACACCAAATTACCAGAATACCCATGGACGACCAAATTACCAGAATGAGATCAGTAGAGGGGTGAGTCAAATTAGTCATTGTTGAGTTACTGACATAATGAATTTTTTTGCTATACTAGGTTAGGTCATATAGAGTTTATCTTTGATTAGCTTTATTTGATGTGGTTGCAAAATAGTAGGGGTAATAGTTATACTTATACATTAGGTGAGCCCCCAGCTTTTCAAACCTCCTGTTCACCCTCTGGTATGCCTCTCCATCAACACTCCTCCTTGAAGTACCTTTAAAGGTCAGCCTAGTGTATTCTGGAGTAGTCCTGGTTGGTTCCTTTAGTGTGAGAGTGTTCAGTCTCATCAGCTCACTCACACCCCTCCTCAAGCTCTATCTGCAGAGTATAAGTGAAATAAAGCTTCGAAGTGAGAAAAAGTGACTGCCTTGTCCTTGGACCACCACCCTTCTTGGCTTAGTGATGGCCTTCTCTCATGAATGTTCTCTAATCCATTACACCTACATGAGTATTCTCTCCATGGTTTAGGAAATACAGGATATGTAGGCTCTAAACCACGTGGGCAACTCTCCATGGCCAGGAATATGCATCTTGTGCATGCTCTGATCAACATGAGCAAGCCTTCTTCTTTGTCTCGGTATGGTGATGGGGCAAAGAACACCTCTTGTATACTTGAAACATCACTCAAACTACAACAAGAGTCATACCACACACTCGGATCAGACAATGATCACTCACCAAGTCTGATCCCAAAATTTAAATAAATGCAATGGATAGAATCCTAACAACTCATTCAGTTGAAATCCATGCAAGCCAACTCACTAAATACTCAAGCATGATAACTCATAAATTACAAGGCATTTAGGCTATTTTATGATTATTTAAACAACAACAAGATCAAAATACAAAACTGAGACTAGACAACTTATCTAATCAACCTAAGCAGTTCATGAGTGAAACACATGACCAGGAAACTCTCCTATATCTCTAGATATGCAACAAGATAGAAACAGAGGCTAAAAAATCGCTTAGACCAGACTCAACACAAACAATTATTCTAGGACAGAAACTAGTCATAACCATGCTAGCAAACTTAAAGACTCCTAGAAAATACACACACAACTCAACACAACCAGAGATAATGACATAAGCTATACTTAAGGGAAATAGGTTTAACTTAAAACCAAGGAACCAGAGCTGATTCCTTGAACCTCCAAGGCACAAAGTTCAATTGAACTTGAAAGATTTGGAGTTTGGGTTCTCTACCCCACTCCATTTCCTTGTGTCCTTTCCCTTTGAATCAATCATGCTTAAGACCCCGTTTTTCTTCCTCATCACCACACACCACCTTCTGGAACACAATGAGAGACTACATCTTGGAAAGAACATATGAATCACTTGTAAAGACTTGGTTTGGAGTTTTGCTTGCCAAACAGCTCCAAAACCTTCTTTCTTCAAAAGATTTCTTCATGCTGATCAGGAGGAAGGATGATACACCATGGTTAGTCTCTGAACAGACTATTTTTAAAGTCTTCTTCTTTAAGATATTGAACAGCCAACTAAAAAGAAACTCTCTAGTTGTTTGAAACAGCCGTGAGGGTGAGCTTGTGCTTGATTTCAGGAGCTTAAAACTTTGATACCATGTTAGAATTTGATAATTATAAGATGATAATGATGGTCAGGTTGAGATTTGTGTGTACTGGTAAAAAGAACGAAGATAAAATAGATTTATGAGAGTATGAGGCAGAATAACCGAGAATGAGAGATTATACAAGAGTATAAGTGAGATCAGTAAGAATAGTGTGAGATTGAGAGAGTATGACTGTTCTGGAGTATAGAAGAAAGTGAGGTCGTAGGAGTATGAGATAATAAGAGTTTAGTAACCATAAAATACAGATTGGTGAAGAAGGAAAAGAAATTAACTCTCCTCTTGCTTGGATAATTTCGTAATAAGAGTTGTCTTTAAATAGAAAAGCAACAACAATAAAATAGTAATAAACAAGGGAAATTAAAAAAAAAAAGAGGGAAAGGGGAGCAAGATTTAGGTACAGAGGAGACATTTGGATAATAGTCTTTCTTCCATCCAACCACTCTATTTTGAATACGTGTTCACACTTTCTTCCCATTTAAATTCAAACTTGCCGAGTCTCTCTCTCTCTCTTTCTCTCTCTCTCTCTCTTCGTCCCACCAGCTAGAAACAACCATATTGACTTCTGATCACCAAAATACACGTGCTCCCTCCTTGTCTTACCTTCCAAGACACTGTAGGTCGATTCAGAATGCTCGTGGAACATAACTGTACATAAAACACCAAACATGCTTCTCTTGATGCACACGCCTTCGGTCACTGACAAGCTTCTCTTCTTGTTACTTACTTCATTATTTCAACACTCCCCCCCTCAGGATTGACCATAGGAGATCCTTGGGAAATCTTGGAACCTTCAAGAACTCCCTCATTAAAAAACCTTAGCAAGAAAACCTTTTTAAGACAAAACTTGCTAAGGGAAAACGAGTAAAGTCATCTCAGCCTAAGGATTGGTCAGTGCGTTTATGTGCTTTATTATCATGTTTAGGGACTCATAAACTCTGAATCTTAGCTTTTCTTCAATGGCAAGTAGGAACCAATGCCTTTCCTTGCTTCACACACAAACTGGTTTCAAGACACCATTGAGCTTCATCTTGTGGTCAAAGATTGTCTCCCCCTTTCTTCTGGCTTCTTTCATTCTTCAAGGGTTGAGTCCAAGCCTACCTCTGATCATGAGCTCAATAGGTACCTAATTCAAGCAATACAATGCACATGTTTCAATTCTCAAGAGATAGACCGATCCAAAGTACTAGAGAATTAGGATTAGATTCTTCCCTTGCATCATTCTGTTAGGATGTTGGTGAGGGGTGCACTCCATCTTGGTTTGTTCACCTGACTTAGTCACTCATCCCTGCCCTTGCCATCCACGAGGACATTCCACTTGGTGGGTGGCTGGTCAACCTCTGTTCTTCCTCTCCATCAACATTCCTTGAAGTATCTTCAGATGTATGTCTCTCCATCAATTCTCCTTCTTGAAGTATCATCAAAGTTCATCCTCTCAATCTACACTCCTTAAGGCATTTCAAAGGTCAGCCGTATTCTGGCTCAGCCAATACTGATCACCCTCTGGTCTGCCTCTCCATCAACACTCCTCCTTAGTATCTTTAAAGGTCAGACTAGAGTAGTTTGGAGTAGTCATGGTTGGTCCCTTTAGTGTGAGCATGCTCAGTCTCATCAGCTCAAACACACCCCTCCTCAAGCTCGATCAGAAGAGTATAATTGAAGAATCAAGCTTGGAAGTGAGAATAATTGACTTCCTTGTTCCTGGACACCAGCGAGTAGTTTGGAGTAGTCATGGTTGGTTCCTTTAGTGTGAGCATGCTCAGTCTCATCAGCTCACGCACACCCCTCCTCAGGCTTGATCTGAAGAGTATAATTGAAGAATCAAGCTTGGAAGTGAGAATAATTGACTGCCTTGTTCCTGGACACCAGCCTTCTCGGCTTTGTGATGGCCTTCTCTCATAGATGTGCTCTACTCCATTAAACTCTCCATGAGTATTGTGTATGTGGCTTAGGAATAAAAACCATGTGTAGGCTCTAAACCAAGTGCGCAACTCTCCATTGTCAGGAATATGCATCTTGTGCAGCCTCTGATCAACATGGACAAAGCCTTCTTCTTCTTCTTCTCGGTTTGGTGATGGGAAAGAACATCTCTAGTGTATCTTAAACATCAATCAACTTCCAACAAGAATCAGACCACACACTAGGATCAGACCTTAATAACTCACCAAGTTTGATCCCTAAAATTTATATAAATACAATGAATAGAATCTAAACAACTCTTCGGTTCAAATCTATGCAGGCCAACTCACTAAATTCTCAAGCATGATAACTCATCAATTACAACACATTTAGGCTATTTTATGATCATTTAAAACAACAATAAAATTAAAAGAAAAAACCATAGACTAGATAACTCATCTAAGCAACCTAAGGAACTCATGAATGCAACACATGACCAAGAAACTTTTTTTAGACCTCTAGCAATGCAACAAGATAGAGACAGAGGCTAAATAACTCGCTAAACCAGACACAACAAAAAATTATTCTAGGACAGAAACTAGTCATAACCATGCTAGCAAAATTAAAGACTCCTAGAAGAATACACACACAACTCAACACAACCAGACACAAGGAAATAAGCTATACTCAAGGGAAAGAAGTTTAACTTACAACCAAGGAACCTGAGCTGGTTCCTTGAACCTCCAAGGCACATAGTTCACTCGAACTTGAAAGATTTGGAGTTTGGGTTCTCTACCCCACTCCATTACCTTTTGTGTGCTTTCCCATTGAATCACTCATTCTTAAGAACCTTAGTTTCTTCCTGATCACCAGATGCCACGTTCTTGAACACAGTGAGAGACTCCATCTTGGAAAGAACATAAGAATCGCTTGTACAGACTTGGTTTTGAGTTTTGCTTCCCAAAGAGTTCCAAAACATTCTTTCTTTAAGAGATCTCTATATGCTGAGCATGAGGAAGGATGATAAACCATGGGAATTCTCTGAACACGCCATGGTGAGAGTCTTCTTCTTTAAGAGATTGAACAGCCAACTACACAAAAACTCTGCAGTTATTTGAAACAGCCAAGAGGGTGAGCTTGTGGTGGATTTGCGGAGAATCATTGTGAGTTTCAGGAGCTTAAAGCTATGATAACATGTTGGAATTTGATAATTATAGGATATGAATGATCTCAGGTTGAGATTTGTGTGTTCTGGTCATGAGAATGAAGATAAAATAGATTTATGAGAGTAAGAGGCGGAATAATCGAGAATAAGGGATTATGCAAGAGTATAAGTGAGTATCAGTAAGAATAGTGTGAGATTGATAGAGTATGAGTGTTCTCGAGTATAGAAGAGAGTGAGGTCGTGGGAGTTTGAGAGAATAAAAGTTTGGAAACCAGAGAATATAGATTGGTGGAGAAGGGAGATAGATTAACTCTCATCTTGCTTGGATAACTCAGTTACAAGAGTTGTCATTTAATAGAAAAGCAACAACAATAAAATACAAATAAACAAGGAAAAAAAAATGATAAAGGAGGGAAGGGAAGCAAGCTTTAGGGACATAGGAGACATTTGGATAATAGATTTGGATAGCAAAGTGTTTCTTTTCTCCAACAGTTCTTTTTTTTTAATCTATGTTCACCCTTTGTTCCCATTTGAATTCAAACTTATATACTCTCTCTCTCTCTCTCTCTCTCTCTCTCTCTCTCTCTTCTCTCTCTCTCTCTCTCTCTCTCTCTCTCGGTTCCACTAGCTACCAACAACCATATTGACTTCTGATCACCAAGATATACGTGCTCCGTCCTTGTCTTACTTTCCAAGACACGTTAGGTCAACTAAGATTGCTTGTGGAGCAAGAATGTACGGATAACACCAAACATGCTTCTTATGATGAATACGCCTTGGATCATTGACCAGCTTATCACTTCCTTATTTATTTCAACACTCCTCCCTCAAGCTTGACCATAGGAGATCCATAGGAAATCTTGGAACCTTGAAGAACTCCTTCATCAAAAAATCTTAGCAAGAAAATATTTTTAAGACAAAACTTTCTAAGGGAAAAAGAGTAAAGTCTTCTCAAAAGACTCTGGATCTTGTCCTTTCTTCAATGGCAAGTAGGCGCAAATGCCTTTCGTTGCTTCACACACAAACTGGTTTCAAGACACCATTAAGCTTCATCTTGTGGTCAAAGCTTGTCTCCCCCTTTCTCTGGCTTCTTGCCTTCTTCAAAGGTTGAGTCAAAGCCTTCCTCTGCTCATGAGCTCAATGGGTACCTAATTCAATAAATACAATGCACATGTTTAAATTCTCAAGAGATACACTGATCCAAAGTACTAGATAATTAGGATTGGATTCTTCCCTTGCATCATTCTGTTAGGATGTTGGTGAGGGGTGCACTCCATCTTGGTTTGTGCACTTGACTTAGTCACTCATCTCTGACATTGCCATCCACAAGGACATTCCACTTGGTGGGTGGCTGGTCAACCTCTGGTCTTCCTCTCCATCAACACTCCTTGAATTATCTTCAGATGTTTGTCTCTCCATCAATACTTCTTGAAGTATCATCAAAGTTCATCCTCTCAATCCACACTCCTTAAGGCATCTTCAAAGGTCAGCTATATTCTGTCTCAGCCAAGACTGATCACCCTCTGGTCTGACTCTCCATCAACATTCCTCCTTGAAGTATCTTTAAAGGTCAGACTAGATTAGTTTGGAGTAGTCCTGGTTGGTTCCTTTAGTGTGAGCATGATCAGTCTCATCAGCTCACTCACACCCCTCCTCAAGCTTGATCTGAAGAGTATAAGTGAAGAATCAAGCTTGGAAGTGAGAATAAGTGACTGCCTTGTTCTTGGACACCATCCTTCTTGGCTTAGTGATGGCCTTCTCTCATGGATGTTTTCTACTCCATTACACACTCCATGAGTATTGTCTCCATGGTTTAGGAATATACACCATGTGTAGGCTCTAAACCACATGCGCAATTCTCCATTGTCAGGAATATGCATCTTGTGAAGCCTCTGATCAACATGGACAAAAACCATCTCCTTCTTCTCGGTTTGATGATGGGGAAAGAACACCTCTTGTGTATCTAAAACATCACTCAAATTCCAGAAAAAATCAGACCACACACTAGGATCAGACCTTGATAACTCACCAAGTCTAATCTCCAAAATTTAAATTAAATACAATGGACAAATCTAAACAACTCATTCGGTTTTAGGCTATCTTATGATCATGTAAATTCTCAAGCATGATAACTCATCAATTACAACGAATTTAGGCTATTTTATGATCATTTTAAAACAACAATAAATTAAAAGACAAAATCACATAGAGCCAAGACAACTCATGCTACCGGGCTATCACCGTACTAAACAGCTCCTGATTGCGCAATAGCATGACCCGGGAAACTGCTCTCTTAGACCTAACTAGCAACCCTGCACAAGATAGACACATCTCAACTCTCGGTGTCTATACTCTATGGAAAACACAATCTCGACTTAGGCTCATTGCCTGCACACTCAACACCTTATTACTAAAGATTACTCAACTTTGTATATTCTAGTCTTACGAGCTCGTAATCTCTGCCGCATACGCTCTCACAGTCTATTATTATCTCTCAGTCTTATAAGATTAAACACACATACGCATTCGCATCAAACTCACTAAGTGACCCCATAACATGCTTCTACACAACACTCGAAATAGATCACTGCTATGCACTTACACATCACAAATCAATACACAAAAGCCACGACAGTACGATGAGCGATTAAGTCATAGTAGTTAAACGCTGATATGACTGGTTGTACACTATTGCATACCATGAAATCACGCAGTAGATCTGAGTGTATCACTGTTGAGTCCTACTATTACACGGCACCGATACGGTTGATCTGTGCCAACTGCTAGACTCTCTGGTAGTTTGAGAGGCTTCGCTACCCCACTATCATTCCCTTGACTTGGTGTGACTGCTTATCATACTTTGACCACACATGTCATGCCTAAGACCCTATTTTATCTTCGCGTGGTATACACAGACGGACCAGAGATTGCCGAACACTTTCAGTTGCATAGTAGATCTCCATCGTGTAGAAAGACACATAAAACCCTGAGAACGGTGCAAAGTCATTTTTATATAGATAGCGAGTACTGGCGTAGGTAATCGGAGTTTTGTGTTTGCATGAGACATCAGCATCCTCAGACGTATTGCTATTCTATTACATAGAAGAGATATCATGTTTATTCTGATGTGAGGAGAAAGAGGATGACTAGATCTCAGAGATGAGCAGTAACTGCTGGATACGCGACCAGGTGTAGTCTACATTCGTGTCTTTCCTTTTAGATGATATATGATCATAGCCGAGATATCATGACCAGAGACTCCCTACCGTCTGTTTGAGATACACGACGTATGAGGTCTGTTGCTTGTCGCTTGAGTATTTGCTAGAACATATCACTAGCAGAACGCGCTTGAAAGATCTCAGCAATAGTACACAAGCTTGATATTGCGTTTAACCAGTGTCTCAGTAGCAGATTTGGGCGATGTCTTAGATGATGGACTGACACGTCGATGTGTATCAGACATAACTAGCTTGCAGGTCGAGATCGTAGTGCTGTTCTGGGTTCTCACTCTTAAATAATGTCAATGAAACATACAGCTAACTTTGATATCCTCGAAATAGGTCGCGTGTTATTGCAGTGAGGCAAGCCTATTCTTTGATAGTTGCGCAGAAGTCACCAAGTGCCAGTACAATACCTATGTGCAAGTCGAATATATGTCAGAGATCTAGTATGAGCTGAATGAAGCTGCTGAGATATGTGGAGCGCGACATTGAGAGTAATTCTCTCAGAAGCAAGTGGTTAGAGGACTAGTGGATTTCAAACTAGTGATGTACTCAGTGTAGAGACTGAGCTGTCGTGGCGAGTATACGAGTAGCTAATGTAAGTCATTTTTGAGTATATAACCGAGAACAGAGACGATTCAGTGTATACGAAGTGTTAGATGAGTCATCTAGTCTCTCCTCTGCTTGATGCTATCTTAGATATCGTTTCTAAATAGTATCAGAGAACTAACATCATCATGAATAATATTCTAATAAACTTAGACAAGTAAAATGTATACGAGACCATAATAAATTAGTCGCAGTCAATATTTGAGAGCACGCTTACTAGAGACAGAGGGAGACATCTGCCGTCGTTATAGGACTCGTTGTCTTTTCATCCTCCATCAGTCAGCTTGGTCGTAATCTTTCACATTAAGTAGCGTCGTTCTCAGCACGCGACTTCTCTTCGGCCGCATTTCGTTTATGTGTAAGAAATTGTGCCATTACGTCTCATCTTGCCTGCCTTGCTACTTCTCTCATACATCTCTCTAACTCTCTACAGCCAAATTCGCCGGTTGACTCTCAATCTACTCGGTCTCTCTCTCTCATCACGTGCTGGAAATCTTTTTGTCTGTTCGAACTCTCACATACTCTCTCCCACAGTCTCATCCTCTCGTAACCTTGTTTTCTACGTTGCTAAATGAACTACTGTCTCCTGTCATGCTGCTTCTCTCTAACTCTCTCTCTCTCTGAGCTAACGCTTAACAGCCATTATTATTGACTGATCTGAGTTCAGCCAATAAGTACCACGTGATTCCTGACTCCTGTATCTCCCGTGTTTGATACGACACTGTGACATAGTCGAGACTCAGATATAGCTATGTAGGAGCAAGACATAGTACGTGATCGTACACCAAACATAGTGCTATACTAGCTTGATGCCCACGCCATTTGTATCATTAGACCTAGATTCGTCCTCTACATTGTCATCTCGTGTCTGTGATTATCGAAACGAGTGTAAAACAGCTGGATGTTTTAGATTGCAGTTTATCATTGAGTGTCCTTGATGAGCTTAACAAAATCCACTAGAAGATGTATTAATTGGAAGAGAGTAGTAAATCGAGATCCTGAGTGAACATGAGCAAACCGCATGAGCTGCGCCAGTAAATTGGGAACCGAATAGAGACTGGGCTGACGTCACCAATTCAGGAGGTCACTTATGTCGACAATGCAGGCATCAGGAGGAGACTCATCGACTCACGTCCAGAATTGGTTTGAAGATCAGAGTCACAAATGCAAGATCTGGTCGACAATGGCTACGATAAAGTCACTTGTTTCGGTGTGCTTATTGGCAACTGACACCAAATGGCCTTTAAAAAGGAAATACATATCAAATCATTCTCGAATTCTCTGCGATGATATCCTGTGGATCATCCAAGGATTCTCTCGATCATGCACAGTAAGTAAAAAGCGAGTTATGTCACTTTGTATTAATGCCCATAAAATAGTGTAGAGAGAGCGAACTGTGTATAGCCTATCTCTACGGAAGTTTGTCCACTCGTAGCTTAAAAGCCAGTGGTGTGTTACCTTTTCTAAGCGGTTGCGCTAGATTCCCTCTTTTATATCTTATTTCTATGATTTACTATATATACTATCGTATCCTACACGTTTTACGTAACCAATTATACTAATAAAGCTGTATAATATTGAGACATCTCTCTCTATGTTCTTTGTCTCTTGTTTAGAAACTCTATCTTTTGTTCTCTCTTAATAAAGCCGCGATTTTCATAAGTTAGAGGAACCTACAGGCATGCTTCATACAACCTAAGAAAACAAGGTTACTCTTGCGGGGTTGTGGAAATCGAACAATACAAAGATTTCCATCACTTTGTGTGTGAAGATCCTTGTGGGCGATCACCGTCGGATTTCTGATAAATTAAGTAAAGTCAAGGCACCCTAAGCTTTCTCCGAGGTTCCCGGATTCTCTCTGCCGAGAGCCAACGACAAGATAATCGAATAACGCAGATAGAAAGTATGAAAAGGATGAAAAACAAATTTAGAAAACAATAGATCTTTATTTTTGAATTTGCGTATGAGTGCTCGCAGAGACAAAGCGTACATAGAAGCTTGTTTGGAAACATGATCACAAGGGAATTCGTATAGCACAAGCAGCTTAAAACGAGACTAGTTTGCTAGCTCTTACTCACCTATGTCGAGGGAGGGACGAGAAAACCTATGTGCGCATACAACTCGCTTAGCAATAGACGGAAAGACGAAAAAAGGTCTTGAAGATTTGGGACTGGAACTTAAGACAGGCTGCCTACGTACCCCTTTCGAGATCAAGATTAGATGTATGTTCGATTAAAAGAGTGGACAAGAGATCGAACTGCCGAAGCAAGTTTGTCTGGTTACCCTCGAGTTGCCAGTCATGAGAAACCAATCTTGTCGCAGAATAAGGCTTAGGTTTCTAAGTGCAATGAGTTGTAGAGTGCGTTAAAGAAAGGTCAGAATCAGCGCATATCGACATCAAAGACGGAGTTAACGGTTATGAGTATATACTCTGTGTTCTAGCCCTATCCTAAGTTCATAAGTTCTTCTAAGCTATCATGATCTCTCTAGGTTCACTAGAATCTTCGGATCTATGCACCTTTAGTTTTAGCTCCCCTTATAAATTACCTTCTACGTCGCGGTTTCTCTTTCAATTTTTGCAATAACACATGAAGTTTATCGCCCCGCACTTTGGGAATATTTCGCTTTTTCTTCTCGATCCTCATCATTATCGTATGCGAAAGTTGACAGCATTAGTCAACTCAGCTCGTCATAGGAAGTGTAAGGTCCAGCTCAATGAGTATTCAGATTCAATAAGATAGTGCTAATTAGAATCATCCTAGGCTCTATAAGGACTTAGTGTTCTGTCCAGCTCACCTGAAGTGCTCACAGTCTGAATGCATCATTGCACGAACTGAAAGATCACCATGAGTTGTAATGACATACACCCCTCACT